>SNQJ01S0014497.1:25686-48750 GCA_010110895.2 Picea sitchensis | reverse complement strand
GAAAGACTCTTTGATCAGAATGACATACCTGTGAAATCCACTTTGCAACCCCAACCAGAAGAAGTGGAGGATTGCGACATAGGAACTGAAAAAGAATCCAGGATAGTAAAGATATCTAAATTCCTCCCTCCCAAGGTAAAAGACCAGTACAAAAACCTACTCAGACAGTATAAAGATGTTTTTGCCTGGTCCTATGATGAGCTTCAAATGTATGATACTTCCATAATTGAGCACAAGATACCTTTGAAGCCTGGGGTCAAGCCGTTTAGGCAAAAGCTCAGGCAATTTAACCCCATTTTGTTGCCCGTCATTGAAAAGGAAGTTAAGAAGCTTTTAGATGCGAAAATAATTGTACCTCTAAGGTACTCAGACTGGGTGGAAAATTTGGTCCCTCTCAAGAAAAAGAATGGAGAAATCAGACTGTGTGTGGATTTCTGAAACTCGAACAGATCCTCTCTTAAGGATAATTATCTGCTTCCCAAAATGGACCATGTCCTAGAAAGGGTAGTTGGAGCAAATCGAATGTCTATGATAGATGGGTTTTCTGGGTACAACCAAATCACCATGAACGAGCAAGACAGAGAAAACACTACTTTCACCACACCATGGGGTACATTCATGTATGACAAAATGTCGTTTGGTTTGATGAATGCAGGGGCTACATTCCAACGAGCTATGGACATCACTTTCGTAGGAGAAAGAGACAAGTTCGTAGTCATCTACCTTGACAATTTGATGGTTTTCTCTAAAACTGATGAAGAACATTTGATCCATTTAAAACAGACTTTCGAAAAATGCCGCAGGTATGGCCTATCTTTGAACCCAAAGAAATCACATTTCGCTATGCAGGAAGGTAAGCTTCTGGGGCATATCGTATCTAAAGATGGGATCAGGATCGATCCTAAGAGGATTGAAGCAATAGAAACTATAAGTATTCCTAGAAACGTAAAAGAAATTCAATCTTTCTTAGGTACAATAATTTTTTTACGAAGGTTTATACCAAATTTTGTTGAGATTGTCAAATTGATCACAGGAATGCTGAAGAAAGATAGCAGAGTAAATTGGACGACCGAGGCTAAAGCATCGTTCGCACATATTAAAAAAGTCATCAGCGAGGCACCTGTGTTAGCAAGCCTAGATTACTTGAAAGATTTCCTCATCTTCTCGTTCGCTTATGAACATACTATCACCGCAGTGTTGCTGCAAAAGGATGATGAAGGCTTCGAATGACCGATCGTGTTTTTTAGAAAGAGCCTTAGAGACGCCGAACTAAAATATGACATAATAGAAAAACAGGCGTACGCAATGGTGAAAGCGCTAAAAGCATTCAGAACCTACGTACTGCATTCAAAAATTATCGCATACGTACCAACCAGTGCTATGAAAGATATATTGGTACAACCAGATAGCGATGGAAAACGAGGGCACTGGCTCGCTAAAATACAAGAATTTGATCTGGAAGTCAAGCCTACTAAATTGATAAAGGGGCAGGGTCTAGACAAACTCTTGGCTGAGTCGAACCTTAGAGCTCTTGATATCAATTGCCTCCAAGGGGAAGACGGAGACACACATTTGCAAGAGCCGGATGACCAGACACATCCAAGCAAGGTTGAAGATAAATTCATATCATCATGCTGGTATAAAGACATAGTTTTCTATTTGTTAAACCTGAAATGTATTGATGGACTATCACCAGCCAAATGCAGAACTTTAAAACTCCATGCTGTAAAATATTGCATCACCGAAAATCAACTATACTGGAAGGATCCACTCGGGTTCTTACTAGTCTGTCTGGTTGAGTCAGAAACTCCATGAGTTATAGAAGAATTTCATGAAGGAATCTGTGGAGGACACCATGCATGGAGAGCCACAGCCTACAAGATCCTGAGGGCTAGATACTATTGGCCGAAACTATTTTCGGACGTAAATACCAAAGTCCGTGCCTGTTACTCGTGTCAAATATTCGCTAGTAAGCAGAAAATCCCTGCACTGCCACTTGTTCCGGTCAAAGATGAAGATCCATTTCAACAATGGAGTCTAGACTTTATAGGGTAAATTAATCCCCATTCCAGTGCTCAGCATAAGTGGATCTTAACAGCCACAGATTATTTTACAAAGTGGGTGGAAGACATTCCAACCAAAAGGACAACAAACTCGGTGGTGATTGACTTCTTGGAAGATAACATCTTGTCAAGATTCGGGTGTCCTCAAAATATTGTTACCGACAATGCCCAAGCCTTCAAGTCCATGGCTATGATCATCTTCTGTCAAAAGTACAATATTGTTCTTGGCCATTCCACTACTTATTACCCCCAGGGAAACGGGCTGGCCGAATCATCTAACAAGATCCTAGTAAACATAATAAAAAAAGTACTGGATGAAAACAAAAGGTCCTGGCATGTGCATTTGAAGTTCGCGTTGTGGGAAAACCGCATCAGCACTAAAAGTTCTATCGGCATTTCACCGTTTCAGATGGTCTATGGGACCGAGGCGGTTCTGCCTATAAACTTAGCATTGCTAGTGATGAAATTATGGAAGGATCAGAACGAAGAACTCAATCATGTAACCAGGAGAATTAACCAGCTGATCGAGGTTCAACAACATAGAGTGGAGGTTGATGAGAAAATGCAGAAATACCAGGACGATATGAAAGCATTGTTCGACCTCAAGGAAAAGGACAGAGAATTCCTCCTAGGTGACTTAGTGCTAAGATGGGATACGAGAATGGAAGAAGCCGTGAAGCATGGAAAATTTGATCACCTTTGGTATGGACCATTCAGGGTCTCGGCTCCAGAAGGAAAAAATTCCTTTCTTCTGGAAAATATTGATGGAGAAGTTCGCAATGCCCCTGTCAACGGGCGGTATCTAAAGCACTACATGACGTAACAGTCGTCAGATAAAAATAAATAAAAATTGTAAATAAATAAATTTTATTATGAGTGTTTTGTACATATTTATATTTTCATTCAAACATTTACTTTTAATTTTTGGTTTTCGTTCCTAAACTCTCAACACATTTCCAATAAGATTTGTATTTGTTTTTATAGGATTCCAGCTGCAGACGAAACTAGCAGAAAAAATAATGTGCAGGTCGGTGTTGGAAATAGAACGACATAAAACAGGTGATACATAAGATAATTCATAGTCCACAAAGAAAGTGAAAAGAAAATATAGAGGTGAGCTTTCTCAATACACAGGTCATGAAAGGATATTTAAGCAAACTAAGGTAACATTTTTCAAATTTGCAATATAAAAGGTTAGATAACAGGATTATTTTTGGCTTCATAATCCTCAAATAAAATAATTTGAATAAATACATTAAATCTAAAAATAGTCAGTGATAATATTTGTTCCTAAATATCTTCGAAAACCAGTCCCAAACTGTTGTGACCTTTTGTATATTAAGCCATTGAATTGCTGCCTTGTTTTCTGTCTATCTCCGGGCCTAACTTTTAGCGAGTCACTAACTTCCTCAGTCCTTGTGAAGGGGTAAAATTTTTTCATTTTAAACCTCAGGGATTTCGAAACAGATCTTAATAAGAAAGTTTGTTTTCACAACTACTTGATCTTCTGCTAAGCTAAGGAACATTTATAGCGATCCGAACTTTCCTAGGTTTTTCAACAGCGTCGAAAAAATCAAAGCTTGCTTGAACAGGATGTCCCTTAAAATTTTATTATTTTCCCCTGTCTCCCTAAGAATGAAGGTCTTGTGAGGGTCAAACGAAGATTGATACCGAGTAATCAAAATAAGTTGACAGACCTCTGATACAAAATATTACACAGATCTCAGCCCTGATATAAACTGATTGCTCCCATCTTCGTGTTTTAAAAGTAAATTATAAGACAGATGGTGAAAGGAAATTCAGAAATGATTGCCCCCACCTAGTCTAGGAAGATGATGAAAGGAAATTTAGAAATGATTTCCCTCATCTTAGCGTTTAAACGCATAAATATTTTCCGAAGTGGTGAAAAGAAATTCAGTGAAAAAGGGGTCAGACAACTTCACCGGGGTACTAAACAGGCTCACTGGTAGTGAAGCAATGTCTGAGAGATCTGTAAGGCTGTTATACATAAATATCAATCTACTCCGGTAACCAATGTTTTCTAAAAACCTGATCATTACCCAAATTCCGACGGGACTTCCCGATTTAAAAATATATAATATCATTCTTTTGATGCAAGCTGAGAATCACAAGATCTGTTGAATATCCTAGGGTCGTTTCGACTGTCTTAAAGTGTCCCCAATGTTAGTAGTGGGAAAGGGAAAGTTGTGAAAGTGACTTCAACCGTGTTTGGAAAGAGTATCTGAGTTCGAAAAAACTTCTTGAAGTACAAAACAAAGCTTTTCCCTCCCTTCTATCTTTTCCTTGAATTTTTCTGTTGATGTTAACTTATGACTCCATTTACCCAATATTGGCACCTAGTCTACTGTTCTTCCTGCCTCACAAGAAGGTGAGATCCCTAGTTGGAGCCTATGTTGGAGCCGCCCTTGTTTTATTTTTACCTAGCACAATTTTCAATTTTTGATACTTGAAATCTAAAGTTGATTTTCTTTTTTCTTCTAAGATCTTAAAACTCTGAAATCTTGTCGCCTGGACAGCAATGCTTTTTCCATTTTCAAAACAGATCCATTTTCGCAAGTATGTTCACTCTTTTGTTTTATTTCGGGTCTCGCAAGTCAGATACTTTAAACCTTGAGTTCACACGTCCCGAGTCATGAAACGGCGAAGTCGTTTTCAATTTCTGCCCAAGACATTAACTAGGGTAAAACTTTTAACCCATGATTAGACATCGTCGAGGTTTCGCGCCTCGACATTCGTCAAACCCAAGTTTTTGTTTTTACAGTCCCGAGAGCTGAGAACATGATAAATTTTGTGATAACCTTGGTCAAACACTAAAGGTAAAAAACTAATCATAGTTAAATTTTGTTCTCGACGCTTCGCCACTCGGCACTTTCCTTCATAAAGTTAAGGCGTCTAAAACCCCGACTCATGAGGCTGCGATGTAATTATAGCAAGATTAATTAGTCGCCTAATCTAAGTTTTTCCTCCCCCTAATTGAGCCTTAATGATCACCATCTCGCAGTTTCGTGACTCGGCGTACTAGCCTCCCAGAAACTCGTCTTCGAAGTTATGAGTCATGATATGGCGAATAAAATGATTATGAAAGTAATGATGCTCCAAATCAAAATTACTGTTAATTAAACCCAAATCAGCCCTCGCAGTCTCGCGAGTTGAAGAGTCAAAATGTTAAAAGGAAATTCACGATGCAGTGAGCAACGAGAAAATTATTTAAGTTGCTAAGATTTGAAATTTTAAAATAAAACTAGATACATCCCATACATCGAGGTTTGCACATTTCACGAGGTAGCTACTTGCTCTCCATACCCCGAGTGCCTATCAAGCCGTCGAACATTGATGACATTAATGAAGAATTAGGGTAAATCCACGAACAAATAAGATCGAATTTACGTAATAAATTTGTTTCTAATTGCGATTTGACAGACTTATTTCGAATAGTATAGAATTTTCAAATATATACGGGAGTTTCATTTTATTTTAAACATTTTTCATAAGTGCACAGAGCTCACCTTTCTTCGAGTGAACTAATTTCTTCATTTATACACAGGTCTATCGCAGAAGAGTGAAAACGCAAGTTTCAGCTATGGCTCAATGGAAAGCTGCAAAGGTGAATGTCGAGATTGCAGCGCAGGGCTCAGACAATGTCCCCGATACTTCACCTCAGAGTGGTGGCTCAGTACCTAGCTGGTCTTTTATTTCATATATTCTGCAATCTGAGTTGGTAAACTATTCAGACTCCGACGACAATGATAACGAAAAGGATGACCTGAACACCAAATAAAAAATAGTTGTACAATCCAGAATGCACCTGGTAGCAACCAGACCACGGCTGCTCCCATATTATGACATGATCCGATGGGCGTTGAATCACATAGACCTACCCACCAGAACTATCATAAGAGACCGACAGGTCACGGTCAGGACTTTTAGACCAGAGCATATCCAAAATATGTATAAGCTCCCATCAACTTATGAATACACATACAATGCTGAATTCCTGGAGGAATTCAAGGAGAAGGAATGCAATCAATATGACAAAACCATGCCTGGTTTGATAAAAGATTGGGTTTCGCGCTCCGTGAAATTCAGAGCAAATGACCAGGGCATTTATTCAATCACTTCACTGGAGCCACAGTATATGTATGTAGCAATGATGACATGCCGACTATTCAGAAAGGAGGATACAACACATTTCTACATTTCATGGGTACCTCTCATGTTTCGGGTAGCAAAAGGTTGTTCATTTAATTGGGCAAAGATACTCTCGGATAGTTTGTCCAATAGGGTCACAGAGTATCGGGAGCAAAAGGAAAGCGAGAGACCATCCTCATTTTTCATGTCTGCGTATATCATGGACGCGATATGTTCCATGAAACCATTCCCTTTGATGAGTTGGTCTTGGAATCCAACCCAAGAAAAAACTGTACATGAGTATCACGACAAGCTGTGGGAGAATAAAGCGGACAAATTTATTTATGAAATTTTCAACTGGGTGATGGTGCTCCTGCACATCGCCATTTTTGGTCACTCGCCACCTCGCATCTCAGATAGCATTGCTGCAAATCTGAGTGGTATAGCGGACTGGTATGTAGAAGAAGAGTTTTCCTATTTCAGAGTGCTTGGAGTTGTTGTTCCCCCGCTTGCACTACCACTGTTCATCCCTGACAAGTTGGCTTGTCACGAGATCTCCAGACGGACAGTGATTGGTGGAGTGAGTAAGGAACTCAAAGAATCATCGAAGAAGGTATGGTCGTTTTTCCCCGTTCGGCTAAATTCTTATTCTTTGTTTGATTTTGGGCATGCCAAAGCCGAGGTTGCATCCCTGGAAGACCTGAGTTTGGTCTCTATTGAGTATAAAAAACATGATCGTCAGAAAATTGTAAGCAACCATTTAGCTAATTGTGGGATGAAGAGGTTTGAACACGAGTGTTCACCCTCAGATGATATTTTCCGAGGGGCGAGATCTTATGGGGAAGTGCTAGTTCAGATCCGATCTTTATCACCCAAAGACATGGCCTCTGTATTAAAATTTCAGGAAAACAAACGAAGTTGTCTTCCTGCTATGTTGCGCGGAGGGAGCCCAGGCGTTTCTGAGACGGAACCGAAGGGTGATGAAGGCCTCAAAGAAACAACTTATGGTGCAGGAAAAAGCCATAATGAGGAGGAACAAACGAATAAGCCCGAAGCAGTGACACAGAAGCCGGACCTGCCCGAGACCCAGAATCCGGAAAGTGAGACGAAGACTTCTGATCCTCCGAAGAAATAGGACTCGGTCGTCACACCAGGAAAGGCCGTGAAACAGATCGGGGAACCCATCACTTCTGTCACCCCCTTGTAGTCGATGCAAGGAAATATAGAAGAAGGATGGATTTTCGGTGAAGAACTAAGGCCTATCAGAGAAGAAGAACTTCCCCCAAACGAGTTCTTCTTTGACAAAAAGAGAAAAGCAGTGGTGAAAAGAGAGTCCTATCTGGACGAAGGAGCGACTGCTAAAAAATTCAAGGTTATGACCGATGGAAAGAACAAAAAGAATGAGGAATTCACCATGGAAATCGCAGGAACGCTAGGAGCGTATGCATTGGCGAATCAATTCTCGGTCGGGATGTTAAAAAGTCAGCTCAAAAGAAAGAATCGTCTTATCAAGACTCTCAAAGCCAAAGTAGCTTCGGCCACAGAAAGCGCTAAAGGCCAAGTGAGTGGGGAAATAGAACTGGCACGATTAGATGATAAAAAGGAAATAGAAGTGCTCAAAGCTAAGTTGTAACAAGCACATTCAATGATCCGAGACAGTTGGGTGCAGGCTGGTCAGCAGAGGACTATGATTGTAGAGCTGCAGGATCAGGTGGAGATCGCTGAAATTAAGGTAATCGATGTCGAGGGGTTTAAATCCCGAGCAACCCAGATTCGAAGCAAGATCTCTTCTGCACAGCAAAGTTTGCTCGCCAAAGTAGGAACAATCCGAGAGGATTGTCTGTTGATGCATCGGATTTCCGAGAACTTGACGTTCAAAGAAAGGAATGCAAAAGCAGCTCGGGTCACCTTTCAGGAGGCAGTGATAGCCACAAACAACAGATTTTTGGCATTTCCTCCCAGACTTACCATCTCAGAACAAACTAGAGGTAACATTCTATTGAAGGATTGGGAGCATAATATTGACCTAAGCAATGAACAGGCCCAAAAAGTAACCAATTCATTAGAAGAAGCCTTCAATGCTATAGATGGTGAGTTGTTCGGTATAGACAGTGGAGGCGATGCAGAAACATTAATACAAATGAATGTAGAACATATCTCACTTGATCTGAAAGAAAAGGAAGAGAGAGATTCGGTTGATATCTCTCAAATGAATACGGTGGACATGGCTCGAGTTGACAAACACTTGGTTCAGCCCAGCACGCAACTAAGTGCTCTTGATATAATTGATGCACAAATGGGGGACAAGATACAACATTTGGCCCGAGAATGTTATTTTGCCGAGGCCAGCTGTGAAGTTGAACCTTCACAGCTCGTATCTCAACTTGTGGAAAGGTGTATCACCTGCACCGAGGCTGCACAAAGACAAACACCTAGCACCAATTGAAAATAGAGTAGGATAAAGGGAGCAGTTGTGCTCCTATCGGTTGTAACCGATTTTGTGAAACTGTTAAGATTCTAATTGATCTGTAAAATTGTATAAATATAGCAGAGAAAGAAATAGAAAGGGCTGGACCTTTTTGGTGTTGATTGTAATAGAGTTTTTGCATTCGAGAAGTTAATATAAGCAAATCTGGAGATTCTCAATTCCGTCACGACTGTGTTACAAGTTTGTTTCTTTATGTTTCATGTTTCGTTTCATTCCACTTCTCATAATTGATGTGTATCGTTATAATTTAGTACGACCACTACTATAGCGAAGGGATTTCATCTTTCTGTAATTGGTTATTGTCTTTCCTCTGCACCAGCTATCAGCGGGTGTAAGACCAATTTGCATTTACAGAATTATATATTTATTTACACTATGTCAATTATTTCTATACTAATTTCTTCTTCTATTTATGTGTGAGTTTTCTCTTTGACAGGAACCTTGCGTTATCTACAGCTAAATGTTTTTCTCTCACCCACATATTTTTATTAAAAGTAATACAGTTACGGGAAAGAGCCTTCAATTTGCATTCCTATTTTAATTCTTAAAAGTAAAAATTTCTCTTTATTTCGACCAAATTGAAACAGCGTTGAAATCTCTCTTTAAATCCTTTCTTACTGGTATTGTTCCTCAATGACTATCCCTACACCAACACAACCTAATATTCAACCCGGATTATCTAATCAAACACATATTGCTTTAAATCTTTTTGATACAATCCTTAAAACTGCTAACACCCGGGAAGAACTTGAACGTTCATGGGCAGCCATTGAACAAGATATTACCATTCAGGAACAGTTGGAAGCTAGACAACGAGAACGTAGAAATCCTCATTAGTTTCCTATACCGAAGGATAGCGTAATCCTTTTATCAATCTTTAACATACTTTCGGATGCCTTGACACTGTACTTTTAAGCCTTAAGTACAGACTCAGGAACAACAGTACCAGAGACTATATCTGTTCCCAAGCCTACCAGGAGCGACCACACTCTGCGGTCGCACTATGTCTCTTGTCGGGTCATGACCCGGTCACACTTTCTCCCTCTAAAGGGAGTGAACAACCCCTTAAACTTTTTTTTTGAAGATTTATCCTTCAAAAAAATTATCCAGGCCCTTTTACACTAGTTTCCTTCAACACTCCAAACCTATATTAATACTGCCTCTTTGATTTTGCATCAATTTTTTTTTTTTGAAATTTATGAAATTATCTTTCTTTTGTGGCCATCTTATGTGATTGATAGGTATAGACAACATCACCTAATTTAATCCTTTCAGTCTAGTAGAAGGTTATTTATAGCTTCCTGGGAAGACTTTTCTTGCAATGTCTACCATTTTATAATATAAGTCTCTCTTTCATTAGTTTTGAACATTTCTCATTTCCCAAATCATTTGATAACTTTTCAAACTGTCGTTTAGACTTAAAATATTTAGGTGTGCTTTAAATTTGCATGCTTGGTTTTTTTTCTTCCATATTTTGCATTCATTTCCAAACATGGTCAATTGAAAGAAAACGTTGAAGAAGATATTTTTTTTCCATTTTCATGAAATTTGAAAAAACAAAAGAAACAAAAAACATTTCATTCAGAGTGCTTTAAAATATCATTGAAACAATTTATGCTTGGTTGGGAATTTCGTAAATCATTTGGTGAGTTTGGTTGAAAAAAATTTCCTTTTATCTTATTTGCAAGAATACATAGAAATCAGTTTGCATTAGGGTGTTTTCTTTTATAAAAATAAAAAATCAAGATACTCTTCTCCCTCTCATAAATAGGATTCATCGAAAGGAAAATTGTTCAAATTTCATCCCTTTTCATCCTTTTGGAGCCGAGTCTTTTCACATCATAAGTTTCACTTCCACACAACCTTTTGACTAAAGAACAACCTTAAAAATGAACATGCGTTAATAAAATTAACTAGACTTTTTCTTTTCTAAGAACACTAAAAATAGTCTATGTATAGGGTCTTTGGACTAAGATAAGTGAGTAAATTGTCCAAGACCAAGAAAAAAAATCATAGAATATTGAAGAGTGCTTAAATACAACTTTCATATTAGCATAGTCGGTACCCCCCTCTCACACAAGGGTTACACATGAGGTCACATGTGGTTGGGAAATGGAGAGTACCCCTTTGAGGCTTAACCAAATGTAGTAGAATGATAGTATATTGGGGATTCTTCATGAGAATTGGTTGTTTCCATTTGGTCTCGGAAATTTGTGAATCTTGAATCTGTTCAGGTCCTCTAGAGGTTTTTTCGGTCCTCTTGTTTTCAGTCCTCTTCAGGAATTTCGAACTTGATATCCTTCCCATACTGTCGGACCTGACTATCGACTGTACCCGCTCAAAGGCTGACTGGGATTTGGTAACCTTAGATGCCATAATTTTTAGGGATATTACACAAGGTGACAACGAAGGGGAGTCTTTGTTGTACCTGGATCATACGTTTCTCAAACTCACTCATGATCCTTGGAGGACAACCCATGGATAGACTGTCGGGAAGCTTGCACCAAGGTGTAAGTATGTTAAGAAGGTCGCCAACATAACTAATACACCCACTTATCCCTACCCCTTCTCACATTTTCCCACGATGTTGGATTTCATCACAATCTAGTGATCTCATGGTGAGAAGATTTGGTTTGTTTGTCTGATTTCTAGATTTTCTAGCCTGTCCTGCTTCTTTTTTTTAGTTGGCCTTAGGATTGTAATTGTCATATATCAATATTGGTCGATCAAACGTTGTGTAGGTATTGGAGGATGATAGGTTTTCCTCCACTACATTACTAACTTTTACCTCCCAACTCTCTCGAAATATCACCTTCATGAGGAAAACCACTCTGAGGCCGGAAGTGTTGTTACCCCCTTGCTTGAACACCCAGAAGGAGATAAATTTCGAGAGGGTTTTGTACTCCCTGCAAATCCACCCTTAACTGACTCTTTTGGTCCCCTCCTTCTTCAGGTAAACTCTGTTAGAGAACCTAAACTTGGTACCAATTACTAGTGTCTACCTATTGTACCCTGTGAAGATGTCATAAACATGGAAACCCAATAGATCGATTTATCATATGGTTACATCACACCACCAAGGGTTTCGGGTCCATCTGACCCTATGTGAACCCATGAAGAAATCCCACGATATCCTCACTAAAGTAGATACAATCATAGACTCTCCTTTCAAACTCTTACAACCAGATCAATCACATGATTCTTCACACACCCCTCACCCCCCCATATCTAGTATCTCCCATATATTCCAAACTTTTTTTCCCCATTCCTCCCCCATTTACTCTATGCCACAACCAACTCAGCCAAATTTCTCTACAACCTAAACATCAACAGTGAAATTTGTATCATATGTTGTCCCCACCATTGTACCACCACCTTCAAGAACAACACCTTCTACACCCCCCACTGGGGGGAATCATTTTTTTACCCCATTGTTGTTAGGAGGAAATCCCAACCTATTTTCACATCAACCTTCATTGGGAGGATTACCTCCCCAAGGAAGCCAACTAATGGGTTTTGGCCAACAAATATCCATGAGCCATCCTTTCACTAGGGGACAACACCTGTACCTAGGACAAATGTCCAACCAACATCTTATCGAGGGTCAACCCTCGACTTTCATATCCTTTTTAACATGGGAATTTCCTACTATCGGGATCCAACCTTTATTTGGCTAGGGTAAGCCACCCAGTGGGGGAAACCCCCAGTTTCAAGACCATATTCACTCTGGGGGCACAAATAAACTTGGGGGGAAACCCCCAACTACCGGACAACACCTATCATGGGGCCAGACTATTCCCTCTACCACTAGCCTACTATATGGCCACCAATACCCAAGAATACATAATACAGTATGGAATCAACCTCCACAACCATAAGGACCCCCTGGAGGCCCACCCTATGGTGGAGGACCTCTAGCGGACCATCCAACAGTGGGGGGGGACCACCCTATGGAGGAAGATCTCTTGGAGGACCACCATATTATGGAGGACCTCCCTATGGAGGAGTACCTCTTGAAGGACCCCCCTATGGAAGCAGACCTCCTAGGGGACCACCTTATGGAGGAGAACCACCCTATGGTGGAGGACCCCCTAGCAGACCACCTTATAGAGGAGGACCTCCATAACAACACCCATATGGAGGACGACATAATCCACCTCCATAGGTCAAGAAACAACTTATGTTTTTGGCAACTTTAGATTTTCCTGATCTTTCAAGGTTGACTAATGATTTCATATGACATTCCCCTTTCTGGCCCCCCATTCCTGCCAAACTCCCTTCTGATATTCCCAAGTTTGATGAAAATCATGGAGAATATCTACACAATCACGTGATGAATTTCTACCTATGGTGTTCTTTGAACTCATTGATGGATGATTTCATCCGATTATGACTTTTCCAATGAACTCTTACAGGATCTGCAGACAAATGGTATATAGAATTACTACATAACTCCTTTAATGAATTTAATTCCCTTGCTATGGAATTATTGACACAATTCCAATTACTGATCAGATAGGAAACCGATACTGAGATTTTAACATCGTTATGGCAGTAGACCTCCACCCATATCTCTAATCACATTAATGAGTGGAGACACCGACGACGACTAATCAAAGCCACAATCCAGGACCAACTATTAGTTGATTGGTTATCAAGTCTCTTTTTCCACCTATCGCTCGATATGTCTCTATGGGAGGCGTCATTATAGAGGAACAAGCCATATCTCGTGCCCAATATCTAGATTTAGTATATTCTCAGTCCGACACATTATACAACTTGATTTCCCATGCTCCTTGGCCATCAAACGACCCAACCAAAACATCACCTAGACCCCATGTTGATGGTATGATCGGTCATGTTTCTACTAATTCATCTAGTCAGATGAATGGGAAACACAAGCCATTAAATAAAGCTACCAATCTGAGTTCATCTGTCCACACAAGCACACCAACAAATCCCCCTTCCCAAACCTCTGAGGTTAATTCGGTGCAATCCAATGCACCCAAAAACCCGCAACCATCCAGAGGAAAAAATAAGGGTAACAATAATAAGAAAAATAAAAAGTCTTATGAGCAGTTGGACCCCAAGACACAAAAAAACAACGTTGAGGGTAAACCTAAAAGAAAGGTCAAATATCCCTACATGATTTGTAAAGAGGATCATTTCACCAAAGATTGTCCTCGTCTTGCTGAAATCCATCAATATATCAAACGAGGCCCATCCTCTTCTATATGTTCAGCGTTAACAAACCCTTTTCCCCCCAGCAACAACAACTGGTTGTGTAAACACAACCACCCCCACTTCAGGGCAACCTGATTCCCCAACCGCCAATATCTTCATGGTTAAATTCATGACGTTATCCACTAGAACTAAGAATTATGACTCTTGGGATGGGAATCCTCCATCAGAAGATCCTCTTGTTCCAACTCCACCCAATGGCCCTCTCACTCTCAAGAAACCAAATATAGAACCTACTTTTCTCCCTACAAAAGGGGTACTTCGTCAAACAACACATAACCCTAAAGCTCGATCAGCCCAACACTATAGTATAGTGGAGGATCTTGCTCAAGCCCCATGTGCCATGTATTCCCTCAAAGTATTGTAGAGTTTTCCAACCCAAAAAAAATATTTATTAACATCCATTGGGGGAATTGATCCCTCAGAGTCAAACATTATCTCTTTTAACATTGACCAAAGTGAACCTCACCTTTCACACCAACTTTCATTACAAATCACCGTTTGTTCACTTAAAAAAAATGGTTTTTGAACCGTGATCAATGAAGGTACAACCACTTGTATTATGTTAATGACTTGTTGGAAATCCTTAGGCTCTCCACAACTTACTACATCGGAAGCCATCTTGAAGGCCTTTGATGGAAAATTTTCAAACCTCATGGTATTTTTCCCTCCCTACCAATCGAACTAGCTGGTAAAACTACCTCCAATCTCAACTACAATCTCTTTTTAGGTCATACTTTGTTTTATGCTATGAAGGCAATGGCATCCTCTGTCTTCCGAATTATTTTCTTTTGCCACCAAGGAAAGATACTGACAATAGACCAACTTGATTATTGTACACCCGACGTGTGACTTAACCCCAGCACAAATGTACCATTCATAGGTGAGTCAACACCTGAATATGAGAGTATCAGTGTAGGCCTCTACATAACCCTTATGGGAACCTTCCCTTTACCTGCACCCGATACCTCTCAAATATCTATGATCAATATGATCTCTACCTTTTGTGGTAAATCACTTGTTTCTCTCGACTCTTGGGTAATTCCTCACTATTCCAATATCGAATCCTTCGAAGCTGGCATGCCTTTATTCCCAGTTTAATTATGATATTCAGCCATCCAGACATTAAACAAATATGCTAACACTAATTCTAAACTCCTACTGGATCAGGATCCAAATCGGTTTTCCTCTCCTTATTCGGTTACCCCTGAACATTTCAAGGATGACTTACTAGATTTTGTCTTCCCATCCGATGAAGCTATAATGGAAGTCATTTCTCTTCAATACCAACCTTGGGAATACCATCACCACCGATCATCTTCCCTCCCGAATCAAGAGAGGATATAAAGACATGTTGGCCCTCGACCAAGTTTTGGAGAACCTTGGTCGTGTTTGACCATTTTTGGGAATTTGACAGGCTGGTCGAAGATGAAGCATCAAGCGAAGTGGAGATCATGGTACATCAATCCCTTTTGCAGGATTTTTGGGTTTAGGGTTTATGTAACGGGTATGGTATGTCATCCCATGGGTCTTACCAATGTTTAGGCCCCATTTGGAATGTATAAATAGATATCTAGGCAATGTAAGAAGTACTAGATCTAGTAGAGCTAAGTGTGCTATGCTAAGTGCAAGTGATTGTAAGAGGCTTTGTGCATATTGTATGTTGAGACTTGTAGAGCTAAGTGCAATTCATATGTAGTTCTTTGTGCATAGACTGTGTAAGGCTCTATGCCTAGATCTACTTGGGGAAGGAGGATTTGGTGAGGTGCATCCAGATCTCCTATCCTATGCAGATTTGGTTTTGAGGCTCGGTGCATGTAAGAAGATTAAAATAAGATAATAAAGAATATGAAGAGTTGGTGGACGTAGCCCCACGCTGGGGGTGAACCAAGTATATCTTGTGTTGTGGTTTCTTTTTGTGATTTATGTGATTTATGCTTAGTGTTGTAATCTTTATGAATGCTAGATATATCTGATGTAGTAGCTTAGTGCTTAATATCATGAATGAATGCTATATCTATTTGATGCTATGTGTTGAATGGTTAGATGTGTTGGATCTTGGTTGTTACTACATTGTTCTATAATTAGGGTTTTACCTACGATGTGAATAAGGGTTAAATACTAATGAATGATAACTGCTAAATACTTGGTTAAGTATTGTGATCATAGATTTGTGTCCCAGCTAGGTTGTAGACACTTGAGTCCTACAACTCCCCCTGCCTCTACCTCGGGTGAGACTTCACCTGCTTTGTAGGTGTTTCTAAAAGGGTTGATAGTTAGGGATTTGTTGGTGCATGGTTGAAGCATTGAACCCTGGATCTACCCCTTTCCCAACAAATGGTTCTATTGTTAGGACCTGAAGCTGTGATTGCTGGGAAATAAAGAAAAGAGAAATCTCTATGCATAGATATGTTTCTATAGTGTGAAATATTCTACTTGACTTGTGAAGCTTTGTGCTAAGAAAGGAACCATATCTGAAGAAAATAGGTAAGATCTTAAAGCTTTGTGCTCTGATAAAGGTAAGATAAGTGGAAATTTTTGTTTCGAAAGAATGGATCTAGGTATGTGTGATAGATTTTGTCCTAGCCTGAAAACTAGGGTACAGCTAGCAGAAAGAAGATATGATATGAATAGATTTGATAGAAATAGTGAAAGATATGTTATTCCTATGCATTAAAAGAACTTTTGGACTAACAAGTGGATGCAGGATCCTAGAAAGAATTTTTTGCAGGTCCAGCACTATGATCCCAATGCCTAGTACAGGAAAGGTTGGGGATCGTTTAAGAGAAAGAGAGGATTGACTCTTTGTTATAGTTGCAGAAGACCGAGACATATTTCTAAGGAATGACCTGGTAGAGGTCATGTTTTCCTTTGTTGTAAATCTATTGGAAATGAAGTTTTGGATTTTCCTAGAATGATTGCTAAAGTTGAGAAGATGAACATACAACAAGAAAACCATGAGGAAGGTCAAGAGACTAAGAATATGATAAAGAACCAAAAATAATCAGAGGCTATATTATTGCAGATGAAAGAAACACTGAACGATCACAGAGACATCAGTGTATCAGAGATCTTAAAAGAGAAAGAGTGCATAGAAACAAGAATAGGAGACTTCAACATAGAATGTGCATTAGATGCAGAAACACAGGTGAACATTATGCCAGAAAATACTTGGGAAATTTTGGGAAAGCCTACTATGGTTCCTTCATTGGGAGGAATAGGTTTGTTTAAAGGAAAGATGATAAACCTATGTGGAATACTTACACAAGTACCTATGAGTTCTCATGGAACATCGACAGAAGAAGAATTCGAGGTCATTAAGTTTGTTCAGAACAACGCTCCTTTTTCAATTTTGTTAGGAAAGACTTGGATTGAGAGAGATCAGATCCGAAGGAAAGAAGAAGAGGAAGCTATAGAACAGAAAAATAAAGAATTAAGGGATTTCATGGCTAGGAGAATAGTGTTCTTAATAGAATAACAAGAGGACAAGTCGAAGTAACTAAGGGCTAGAGACCTGGTTTTTGAAGTTGAAAGAACACAAGAAGGCTTAAAGAACTTATCCATGCAGGAGAGTAGAGCACCTACTCTAGTAAGAGAAGAAGTATTATCCTCGAACCCTAGGAAAGACCCTCAGAAGTGAGAAGTTACTATTCCAAGAGGAGATAAGAAAAAGAATGGAAAGAGGAATCCAGAGATGCAGATCACAAGAAAGAAAGAAAGAAAGATCAGTAAGAAGAAAGAAAAGATAGAAAAATTGCAGGAGGTTCTAGAGAGGACTTCACAGAAGGAAGGTTTGCAGAACCTGAACCTCACCGGAATAGCATAACAACGCAAATTGGCACTTCACCATGACAAAGAAATATGACCATTGGAGGCATCCCGACCATTAGAACGACGCTCCAGAACGGCTAGAAATGTAGTTATTTCCAGAACGTTCGCCATTGGACCATTGGAACCGCACCATAACAAATGGATTGAGGAATTCCTTACCATTGGAGGAATCCATTACGATGTTATCTATTTAACCTTTCGAATGTCTTACCGGGGACACTTTTTCAAAATGTGATTATCCAAGCTCACAAAGAACTAGTTTCTTTCACGTAGTGCTTATTGTAACCTCTCCACCCATTCTTCTTACCTTGAGAGTTTTTCCACCTACCCAATATATCTGATCTCGAGCATGTATGTTGGACGAATTGAGTGCAGTAGATAAATCTGTCGAAGAGATTTTGATAGACCTCATGGATGAGAATTTCATCTCCGCAGGAGAACATGCCTTATCAATGAGAGGAGTACAAGCATCCCCATCGACTGGATATCATAGGAGACTTCACCAGATTTAACTGAAAGAGGAGGAGGTGATGAAGTAGACAAAGAAGAGAATGAAGGGGAAGAAGAAAAATAGGAAGAGGGTGAAGTGACACCGCCTAAAGATCCCCTTATAGAGGCCGAGACATTGAAGA
The DNA here is from genome assembly GCA_010110895.2 of Picea sitchensis. NCBI lineage: Eukaryota > Viridiplantae > Streptophyta > Pinopsida > Pinales > Pinaceae > Picea > Picea sitchensis. The sequence continues at coordinate 30,346 of SNQJ01S0014497.1, read as the reverse complement.
AAAGAAAGGTTTCTCCAAAGAAACCCTCAGCGCGGAAAAATTCATGCACCAGTAAACCTCACTTACAGACTGTACTTACGGTGGATGATATTGACCTCATCATCGTTGCTGTATCAGATACATCAGAGGAAATTTTGCAGTGAAGTGAAGCCAAATAGGAGACAATGTATGACAGGATCGAGGAAGAGCTCAAAGGGGTACAATAGGATCTTTATTTGAGTTGCACAGTGTCTAATGCATCGTTGTCATCATGGGGAATAGAAGTAGGAGATGAACCTGCCCAGCTACACAAATTAGCAGATGCGACAGAGGCTTGTCTTCGTCAGGTCCAAGGAGAAAAATAGTAGGCCACAGAGGCATTGAAGAAAGAAAAGGAGGAATCCCTAGAGTAGCGTTGAGTTTCACAGCAAAAGAAAGATGATCTCCAGGTGAACTTTGCAGAGGATAGAGCACAGATCTAGAAGGAAAAAGAACAGTCGCCCATGGAGCAGATTGGATTTAAAGAAGTATTCACTAGAGAAATTTTCTTTGTGTTGGGCCTAGCACAGATGGAAGAGGAGACAACTGAGATCCAAGTGGGGAATATCGTTGAAGCTATCCAACAGCTCCAAGCACGAGTAGTAGAAATGGAATCACAAGCATTGTCAAGCACTCCGTGGGAAGTGCGAGATTAGAGAAAAGAAATTTCCCTGAGTGCAGTCGAAAGAATCAAGGCATTGGCCTTAGAATGCAAGCAACTCAGTAGTCGAAGTGCATAGACTTATGAGCGCGTTGTAGAGGACCCAAAACTAAGGACATTGGAGTCACAGCTCGAGGAGGAAAAGAAACAAGAAGCGATAGTACAAGCACAATTGAAGATACTGTCAGAGGTCGAGAAAATGAAAAGGTCACAAAAACAACATGCGGTTCAGCATTAGGTCCATGCCATCTAGAATAAACTCATGGAAGTGACCCAGAGACTTCCGACAATACAGGACAAAGCATGCACACTTTTTGAGGAGATCGAAGGACAAGGTGCACAGCTAGAACAAGTGGTCACTATAGTGGAACAACGCTTGGAAGGACTTGTCACCGAGAATGTCATTCATGAGTTTGCCAAGAAGGAGGCTCTATCGAAACAGCAAGTCGAGGAAGATCGATCCAAGCTCGAGGCCTTCGAAGCAGATTTACCCATATCAGAGTGACTCGGGATGAGCCACAAGTGAATGTTGGGGGCCTGTTGGCCCTTGACTAAGTTTTGGAGAACCTTGGTCGTGTTTGACCATTTTTGGGACTTCGAGAGGATGGTTGAAGACAAAGCGGCAGGTGATGCAGATATCGCGAGATATCACCCCATTTTGCAGGGTTTTTGGGTTTAGGGTTTATGTAACAGGTATGGGATGTTGGCCCATGGGTCTTACCCATGTTTAGGCCCCATTTGGAATGCATAAATAGATATCTAGGCGATGTAAGAAGTACTAGATCTAGTAGAGCTAAGTGTGTTATGCTAAGTGCAAGTGATTGTAAGAGGCTTTGTGCATATTGTATGTTGAGACTTGTAGAGCTAAGTGCAAGTCATCTATAGTGATTTGTGCACAGACTGTGTAAGGATACGTTCCTAGATATACTCAGGGAAGGAGGATCTGGCGAGGTTCGTACAGATCTCTTGTCTTATGCGGAGTTAGTTTTGAGGCTCGGTGCATGTAAGAAGATTGAAAGAAGATAATAATGAAGACAAAGAGTTGGTGGATGTAGCCCCACACTGGGGGTGAACCACATATATCCTGTGTTGTGGTTTCTTTGTGAAATTGATGTGATTTATGCTTAGTGTTGTAATCTTTATGAATGTTAGATATATATGATGTAGTATCTTAGTTCTTAATATCATGAATGAATGCTAGATCTGTTTGATGCTATGTGCTGAATGGTTAGATGTGTTGGATCTTGGTTGTTACTGCACTATTATGCAATTAGGGTTTTACCTGCGATGTGAATAAGGGTTAAAGACTAATGAATGATAACTGCTAAGTGCTTGGTTAAGTATTGTGATCACAGATCTGTGTCTCAGCTAGGCGTAAACATTGAGTCCTACAACCCCCCCTCCTCTACCTTGGGTGACACTTCATCTTCTTTGCAGGTGTTGCCGATAGGGCTGGTAGTTAGGGTTTTGTTGGTGCGTTGTTGAAGTGTTGAACCCTAGGTCTGCCCCTATGCCAAAAACACATATTCAAACCCTCATTTCTATTGATGCGCAAGACCAATCTTTGTTACCCTCCATGTCATATTCTTCTCCATCAGAAGGAAACTTAGGAAATATTTCTAAGACTATATCAATCGATATATAAGTTAAACCTGGGATCATGAAACACATCTAGATAGGTGAATATTTCTCTCCTAAAGAGATTGAATGTTACACTGCCCTTTTTAAAGAGTTTTGTGATCTTTTTTCCTAGTCATATGAATAAATTATAGGAATTGACCCATGGATCATTGTTCATGAAATTAAGACATATCCTTAAGCCTGTCCCATTTGACAATGGCTTTGTCTGGTTCACCCACAAAAATATGCAGTAATTAAGGTCGAAGTTCAAAAATTATTGAACGTTGGTTTTATATATCTCATGCCCTTGACAGAATGGGTCTCCAATATTGTACTCGCCGCCAAGAAGCAAGGCAGGATCTAAGTATGTGTTTATTATAGGGACCTTAAAAAGGATTTTCCTAAGGAAAATTTTCCCACCCCCTTCATCAATCAGATCATCGATGATTGTGTCGGATGTGAAGTCTTATTGTTCATGGATGGCTTCTATGTCTATAATCAAATTGAAATCATACTGGAGGACCAACACAAAATCGCCTTCATATGCCCATGGGGTACTTTCGCTTATCAAAATTTACCCTTTGATCTCAAAAATGTTGGTGCCACTTTCCAATGGGCCATGTCTTATGATTTCCATGACATTAAACATATCATGCAACCTTATCCAGATGACCTACCTACCATATCTCCTAAGAAACAAGATCATATCGATCATCTACGAAAAATATTTATTCGTTGTCGACATTACAACATCCGTCTTAACCCACACAAATGCATATTTGTTGTGGAATATGATCATCTCCTTGGATTTATTGTATCCAATTTTGGGATCCGAGTGGATCCCGTTAAATTTGAGGCCATTATCAATTTGCCTCCTCCTGTTACTATTAACCAACTTCAGAAATTGAAAGGAGAAGAAAAATTATTAAGACGTTTTGTCATCAACTAAGCAGATATTACTAAGGGTTTCATACGATTACTTAAAAATGGTGTCCCATTCATTTGGGATAAACAATATCAATGTTATTTCAATCAACTAAATCATATTCTTACATCCACTCCACTATTGAAACCCCCAAATTATAGTCAATATTTTATCTTGTATCTTGTGACATCCAGTACTACTATCAGAGTAGTGTTAGTCCAAACTAATGAAGACAATAACGAACATGTTATTTACTACCTCAGTAAAGGCTTAGTTGGCATTTAACTTCATTATCCTTATGTTGAGAAGTTGGAACTGACAACATTTTTCGTTGTCCAACGATTACGGCATTACATTATGCTTCGAACTACTGTTGTTATATCTTACACCAATCCTATGTAATATATATTTTCACATCATATACTGGGAGGTCACTACTCGAAATAGATTATCTTGTTACAAGAATTTGACCTTGAGTTCTCTACCCCAAAATCCAAGAAATCCTTAGTCTTCGTAGAATTAATGATCGATCTTCCCCAAGTCGTTGATGAATCAGTGGTCCAAGATTCATTACCCGATGAATCCTTGTTCCTCATTAACTCTTTTGACCCATGGTATGGAGACATCCTCATTTATCTCCAGGCGCAACGCTTCCACCCTCAAATGTCCAAAGACAATCATCATCACATACACCATCAATATCGACACTACATCATCATTGGTGATACAATTTTTTGTCGTGGGGTAGATATGATGTTACGCCGATGCGTCATCCACTCGGAAGCAAAACAAATTCTTAATGACTACCACTCAGGAGCATGTGGTGGCCATCTTTCTGGGTTAGCCACTGCCCATAAAATTGTTGGAGTTACTTCACACACACCTAGGATTTATTTTTCCTACGGTTTTTCCTTGTTTATTAGTCATAATTAATCATTGTCTAGTCTCCTATATTTTAGGGGAGAATATTCCACCTGGAGAATATTCTCTTTCAGTTGACACTTCAGTTTGACTAGTTGAGTTGAGTTTAGATGTTTCATTAGCTTTGTAACCATGCAACATTGGGATCATCACCATGATAATGCAAACTTTCCTTGGGATCATAGCCACACTGGTGCATTACACTTGATTCCATGATTTAACTCCTCACTACTCTCTTTTCAGTCAGTTAACTGAAGACTAGTTGACTAGTTAACTTAGCTAGGTGGTAGTTCACTCCCGTAACTCCTTGAGAGACTAAAATAGGTAGCAATTCACTCCTGTAACTACTGGTGTGTGTCCATATCATTATAGACCACCACTATGGATCATTAGTTACTCATGTATCCTATATCTATTGTAAATTATTCACTCTTTGAGTGTGGAATACAGTTAATGAGAATTCTTTCATTATTTCTCTCCTTCATCTTTCTCCAATTCTCTCTGCAAATGTGTGT
>SNQJ01S0014497.1:13468-25676 GCA_010110895.2 Picea sitchensis | reverse complement strand
TTGAGTCCATGTGAGAACAATAGATTTGTTTTCATTATGTCTTAATCCTTAAAGAATATGGATAAGGATACATGATAGAATATTATGTTCTAGTCACACTATATGATAATGTGTTAGGGGATGTAATATCACATCATGATAAGTGGTGAAAATATTATTTTACTACTTATATATATGTTATAATACAATGTATGATTGTTTTATTTGAGGCATATGAAGAATTATCAAACAAAAAAGCATAGGCAATAAATTCTCTAAGTAATGCTATTTTTGAAAGTCAAAAAGTTTGTATTATTCTCTTAATACATAGTGTGTGTTATGAACTAAACACATGGTGCGGGGTAGTGGTTGAGAATTCTTGCACATGGCTAGTATTAAAAACACAAAAAATGTGTATATATGTCTAATAATATCAACCAAATTCTATGTGACATCTGTAGAAATGTGTTATAATCTATGCAAATTATTGTGTTATAATCTATACAAAGTTTACATTTCTCGAAAGATCTTTTTTCTAGGATCAACTCCTTGTGATATTTCTTGAATCTCACACAAATTTTTGTCTATGTCATGTTAAGAAACCATTTTTGTGTGATTCAAAATACCTAGAAACCTTCTCAACTTTACCACATCCTTTCAATTGGATGAAGATTTGGTGTTTTCAAGCAAAAAAGTATAGACTAGTCCATTAATATCTTCAATACATCATGTTAAAATGAAGAAACCTACTGATGAAAGATGAATAATCTATTTGTCATGCATTATCAAGGATTTATCTTCTAATAGAAAAAATTTGAAAGGTTATGACACTTACTTTAAAATTTTGGATATCTATGTGAGCAAGAGACATCACCTCAAGCAATAATGATTACAATCGATTTTGACAATACACAATGCGTGGAATTACGGTATTTCAAATGAGTATTGTTTCCAGTCATAGAAAAAGAATACAGAAGATTTCGAACAACATCATTAGTGGACTTTGAACTAAACACACTTATGCCTAAAATTTTCATAACAATAGTTAAAGTGTGGTATTTTAACAAGGTCAAAAATAACAATCATTTATATGCAACATTTTTAAATTCAAAATAATCTTTAATAATTTTGGTTGTCGTACAAATCAATACTTTTTTTAGGAAAATTACCATCAAGAAATGCTAGGGAAATTCATACAAATGAATGCATTTATGATTTATTTATCATAAAATACTTAGATGAGGTAAGGAAGGTGGAATTGAAGTATAGAACCCATCACCATGACATTGTGAAAATTCACTAGAAAATCATAACACTTAATTCACTTGACAGTTAAGACTAGGAGTGCATTAGAAATGTTATTGGTCGGCATCGGGAATATGTGATTGTTAAACAATTTCCTACACCACAGGAGCCTCTTCACTGAAAGTCTATACATAATTTCAAATTCTCATTCTCACTCTATATATTCAACATCTACCCAAATTTTCATGTCTTTATCATCGAGATCATTGTTTGTTTATTGAAAATTGGTCAGAGGACGACTTGATGTCATAATTGTAATGGCCTCCATCAGATGCCTTCCCCTCATCACAAAGCATCTAAATCTATAGCACTATGAATTCATCGTCAAACCACTACATAATACCCCTATAGGGTATCTCTAGCCTACTAAAGGGGCACACGTGTGATGATTAAACCACAATATATGTCTACACTGGGAATTATTCTTTGGTGTGTGAATAGCGTTATTTAGCATCTAAGTGGGATATAGGTACCATAAGTAGGTTTTCTTAAATGAAAATGGGTCTCAAGTAATAAACATGGTCACGGGGAATATTGTTGGGGTACATGCTTAGCTACATACTCATTTTTTCCATGTTTCCTACTATTTAGGAGGACTAATATTTATAGCATGCCTATTTATAAAAGGTCTATTTTTTATATCATGGAATGCATGTTGACTTCAAGTAGAGTTCTCACTAAGTTCACACCTATATTTTTGACCTTTTCTTATTATTAGCAACTTTTGACTTTAGTTATTTGTTGCTATTGGGAGAAGTTACTTTTTTACTTGAGCATGCACATGGAAATCCCAACCTAGTGTGCATTACTCCTCATTTGGAGATTCATATATATTGTACTCATTATCAAGGATTAATACATTTTTATTAGAGTTGGTTTCTTAGTCTCTTATGTGTGAATATTGATTCTATTTTTCTCTGTCCTCTCTCTCTTTTGCAATTAGCTACTGTAGTATTTCCTTCTCACAATTAGGTCTTGGATTGTAGTTTAATCCTAAAAAATATGGTGCTTAATACCTAAGTGAACCTTCTTAAGCTTAAGTTCCATGGTTAGGGAGCAAAAACACTTAAGCATTACGTCCTAAAAATATCTTTTCATGGTTAATATCCATTAACCACAAGTTGAAAATCACAACACATGCCCTCTCTAAGGTGCCTTTGGGATCACAGTTGGATATGGATGCCACTATGAGGTTTTACACACCATGAAAGGGTCACTTAGCCTTGACCATGTTTTAGGAAGGAAAAATAGTTCCTTGATATATTTCTTAATCTTCTCAAGATCAAGAGCTTTGAATAAGTCCTCAAACCAATGAATGAGTCTTATATAGGGGTTATTTATAGGTCGTTGAGTGGCATGTAGGTTCCATGAGTAGGTTTTGTGTACAATAAATGGATATTTATTCCTAAACATGTTCAAGGGGAGAAACAAGGTATTTAATCCCTAAGCAAGCCTTATCAATCTCAAACAACATGAGAAACACCTAGAAACCATGATAGTAGGGGACATTAGGAGGTATTTGGCTTAAGAGTTAGATGGGTTTCATTAAGAAATTTCACCCACTATAGATATGTCTCAAGGCCTTGACCTTGGTTAAGGTGGATGAAGAACAACTTGAATCCCTTAAACCTAGTCGAGGGAGGGAAACAATAACCTCAATACCTAGACATATATTCTTAGGATCAAATGGCATGAATGTGTCCTCAAACCACTACATGAGACCCCTATAGGGTATGGTTGGCCTACTAGAGGGATATGGGTTCCATGAATATATTTTAATCACCCAAAATGGGCCTTGAAGTCTAACCAAAGTCAAGGGAGTAAAACAAGGCCCTTAGGCCCCAAACAAAGCTACTTAAAATAAAAATCCATGAAGAAAAACATGGAATCATGCCTCTCTAGGGCGCCTTTGGAATTCAAGTAGGATGTGGAAAAAATTAGGAGGATTTTAATACCATGGATGGTTCAAGGGTCCTTGAACATTTTATAAGAACGAAAACAAGTGCCTTGGGATCTTCTTGAAGATTCCAAAACTTAAGAACCTTGAAAAAGTCCTCAAAGAAACACATAAGAAGTTTGTATGAGGTGTTTGGAGTCCAAGACTTGGATGCAGGTTCCATGTGTAGGTTTTCTACACTAGAAATTGATCTCAAAGAAAAAACATGGACATGAGGGAAAACATGACCTTAATCCATAAATGAAACTTATCAAGATCAAGAACCATGAACAACAACTAGGAGCCATGACTTGCACCTTCTCACTAGATTCTTTGGCATTTGCATTGAATATGGTCACAATTACAAGGACATGAGCATCATTGATTGGTGTTGGGTCCTTGACCATATTTGGGAGAGGTAAATAATAACCTATTTCCTAAAACTTGATTCTTAGGGTCAAATTACCATGGAAAAGTCCTCTAACCACCACATATAACATCTCTATGGTATCTTTCACCTCCAAGTTAGATATGGAAACCATGACTAGGGTTTTTGTGAACCAAGAATGGGTCTCATGTTCTAACCAAATTAAAGGGAGCACTATAAGAGTAATGAACTAAATTAAGCTTCTTGGGATCTATATGATCTATAAAATTCTCTGGATATTCCATTGGAATAGTTCATCACAATATATCTTAAAATATGATGAAATATTTATTTTGCAGGTTTATTTCCTTAGGTCTCAGATTTATTATCTCTAGCATATTGATCTATTTTTGTATAAAATAAAAGAATAGGAAAATGTAAAAAACGCCATACACAGAAATAAACAAAATATTTAACCTAGGAAACCCAAGAGGGGAAAAAACCTAGCTCGAAGCTGAGGCTTATGCTCTACTATCTTTGCTTCAGTTATCAAAATGTAAATACAAAGGAATGGGAACTCATTATTGAATTTCCTATGACATTGTGGCCTAAAAGGATGCTAAAGAATATTCCTCCTCCTTTGATATACCCTCAAAATAATACTCCTAGATTTTTTCCTCGTCGATGAAACCAGTGCAATGATAAAGAATGGAACCCCTTCTCCTCCTAGCAACCCAATATTTAACATAGCACAATAGATATAAAGGTTTAGGGTTTCAACATCCTCAACCTTCAATTAGTGATAAGGTATGGACCTTATGGAATATTCTTAAAATTCCACATGTGGCTAGCCCCACACTTTTGAGTAATGGGGGTTGATGTGGCATCCACTCATACCATGGTGGTTAACAAAGTCAGTCAACTTATGGGAGGCATAATTTTCCCATACAAGCTTCGATTGAGGATATTCTTGCACTGTTGGAAATATGTCGGTGTCTAGAAAATTTTCAATCGATATATAGTGAGTTTTTTAACAAAACATTCCATTTAATGCCTCAAAATGTATATGGTATGTTTCATACCCAAGTTTTCAAACTGGAACCTACCCAAATCAAGTTTCAAAAGGGTACTTACTAGTAGAAGTGTGGAGTGTTCTATTGTAAGAGTGTTGAATATAGATAAGATTTGATCACAAATATTTATATTCTTCCAATTGTAAACCCTCAAAAGATGCACCAAAGTCCCATTTACTACTTCTATCAACCCATCTATCTATGGATGGATGATCTATATATCTTCAATTTAGTGTCCATCTTATCCCAAAGTGTAGTCCAAAAGGCACTGATACATATGGCATCCCTCACTGAGATGATGCTCCTTAGTATCCCAAAGTGCACCTAGACCTATTCAAAGAAAATGTTTGTTTGTTCTTGTCCTTTGATGGTATTTTTACAAGGAGTAAGAATGAACATCTTGTTGGACTTGATGAATACCACAAATAAATAGAAATGTCCCTTCCTATTTGTTGGTAAACCTCCAACAAAATCCATGTAAATGATTTCTGAAGGTCAAGTGGGTACAGGGAAGGGATGATATAAACATTTATTTCTATTACTGGGATTTCTAGTACAACAAAGTATGAATCCTCTAATACATTGTGCTACATCTTCTTGCATTATAGGCCAGTACACATATCTTTGTAAGTTAGTAACTATCTTCCTAACACAAAAAATGTCCTGCAACTTTGGAGTTGTCAACCTCTATTATAATCTACAATATTTCACCTTTAGGAACATAAATCTTGTCTATATTATAGAGTTACCCATTTTGTAGAGGATATTCAACATTATTGTCACCTTCTTATACATTAATTTGTCCTTGTAGCTATTGAAACACCTCCTGCAAGTCCTCTTATTTTGTGTATGCCTCTTTGTAAAAGGATCCATGTGCATAAGAGTTCCCAAGGCTATAATATTGGATGTGGGTGGATGTTGTAAGGATTTTATAACCTGCAGGAGATGAGCTCCCTTAGGTTCTTCTTATACCTAAGATAGGAACAGAGATATGAGCAAAGGATACTTCTAAACTGGATAATATGTCATGGTCTCCAAATATATCAATTCTCTACCAATGAACACATAAACTTACATGAAAAATCGTTTAGAGGGAAACATCCAACATATATTCTATCAATCAAGTAAGCAATATTACAACTTATAGGTGTAAACTGAAGATATATCTTTCATCCAATCTCCTTTCCCATGGATTTCCACCAAAACACCAGAGTAAATTTTCTAGTTCTTTCTCCCCTTTCCCATGGAAATGGATTGGTTCTTATAAGGCTATAGAGATAAGGCCACATGGTTAATAGGATAACATATCCAGGCTTATATTGGAATCCTTCTTGAGACTAAACCACGAGAAATTAGAGTGAGGTCTCATCCATCACAACCAAGTCTAAAACAAGGGAGATTCTAGGCTCGGTCATGACGTAAGTACACAGACATAGCAACCCGATAGTGACTTGGTAGTCCAAAAAGGGCAACCAACCCCTTTGGTCAGAGGCTTGAGGAATGACAAGGGAAACTGAATGGAGATTATGCTAGAAACTCAGTGTGAAGATGATGAAATATGAGTGAATTGTGTAAGTGACCTCTAGGAGATGATGTCTCAGTGGTTGGGGGGTTAATAATGCTATATCATATGCCCCCTAAAGTGTGAGGTCAGAAGAGGTGTATGATGACCAAAATACTTTACCAATAAAAGGTGTAGAGTTGTGGGCAAGGATCCTAGAGAAGAGCATTGCCAATCCTGCAAAAAATATCCTCGTGGCATGCATTGCCATGCTCGGTAAGGTAGAATATCATAGCCTCCATAAATACACTATGGATCTATGCATGATGTAAGTGATGTCCACAAAAAAGTACACTGTGGATCCATCAATAAACAAACATGACTTGATTCATGGCCACGCAAGTATACACTATGGATCCATCAAAGGTGCAAGTGAAATCACAGCCATGACCAAGTACAAATGTGGATCTATGTGGCATCACAAAAATCAGTGAGCTCGAAAATAATATCCATCGCATATTGGGAAAGAGTATGATGGAACATGAGAGTAATCTTCCCCAAGGTCTTTGTCCCTAATCCGAATGGTATGATTCTACATCATGTGAATAAAGGAGTTGAAGTCGAGCATGGTAGAAACCATCTGATTACTGGTCATTGATGTATACCGTTATTAGACGTGAGGGAGTCCACTGATGAATATTATGGAACCCAAGATACTGAGTACAATCTATGAAGTGTAAATAAAGGAGTTGAATTTGAACACTCGTAGAGTCATTTGACATGAGTCAATGATGTAAACCCACTATCAAAATGAAAGGAGACTAGTGGGTTTGTATATTTCAATCCTGGATAATGAGTTGAAGTCGACAGGATGAAATCCATCAAAGGAGGGCCTTGATGTATCCCCCATAAATCGATGCAAAAATAGAAAATATGGATGGTGTGAAATGATAATAGTGGAGCACGAGTAACACAGGGATGGCGGTGATAAACAAGCATAAAGGGACAATAGGTGACTGAGGTATGTAGGACTTCCCTTGAACAAGTATGCATGAAAAATGGCTTGACTCGGAAGCATTAACTCAAGTGAAGACCATAATAATTGTTCATGGACCGGTGAGGGGAACGTGACACAATGATGGGAATGGTGGTCAAATGAGAGAAAATGGATAAACTGACTATTGTATGAGGTGATAAAACAGGTGCATTTTTCAAGGGCGACACAAAGTAATGACAACTTTCAGTTAATGAAGTCAACAAGATGGAAAAACCCTCTAAAAATTCCCCACCATAATCAGTGAGTACCTCCATCTAGTTTTGTGAGATGGAGTAGGATAATAGATGATCGTTATAGCTTATATGGCGATGATTCCCTTGACATATTATTAACGAAACTAAGGAAGGAGGGGTTTGGTCCCATGAATGGGTCCTTTGATGTAAATTTTAATGAGTCCAAAGAAGGAAAACTCAATGGCCTTTTTTCTATTTAGAGATTTTGAAAAGGTCATAAAGAAAATTATATATACTTACCTATGGATTTTTCTCGAGCCTAGGTAGGTTTGTGATCATCGGTGTTTTCAGTTTTACGGAGTCTGAAAAACTTAAAGAAGACTCCAGGGGGGGTACTTTTATCGTAAATTTTAGTCTCCTAGCCTCAAAAAAGTTTAAAACAATGCAAAGGAGAGCTCTCCTAACCATAAGGGATAGGGTGTTCCTTTTTCATAAATAGTTCTCCTACCCTGAAAAAGGGGAAAAATTATACCAGGTGGATTTCTTTACAAATCCATGATAGAAACATGAAAATACAAGCATACTTGGCGATCTTTTCTTTTTTAAGGAGTTGAAAAAGAGCTTAAAAAAGACTCCATAAAATGGTTCCATAACTTATGTCAATAGTGTTCCTGAAAAAAATAAGGTTAGTATATGGTTTCATGAGCAAACAAAATGATAAATAGCCAAAAATGAAGAAAAATATCTTTTTATAGTGTGAACAGGGTTAAGATGAAGCGATATGTGGTTAAAAAATAGTGTTTTTACCTCATTTTACCCATTTACCTTGGTGAAACTTTGGAGAGCCCTTTTCTTATTCAAATTTGGAGTTGTGATTGCAGAGCGTGGAACCATAGATCTTGTACCTTTCATCCAACAAACAATAGGTTGGACCTCATCTTACAAAACCCATCTTGCATTTTTGTGTTTCATGCATCTATTTGTTTATGGAAGGACTGGAAATTTTTGAGTTTGCGTGGTCGCAATTGACCTCCTTGTGGGGAGCGATCGAATGGTTTGGTCACTCTGTGTGAATATGGAAATCACAATCGGTCGCATCCATGGTAGATTTGAGGGGAGACCGACCAGTATGGTCCTGATCGGTCGTACTGTCGGCCAAAAGAGGTCATGACCGATCGCCCTGTCTGCTCACGAGGGTCGTGACCGAGTGTATATTTGGCATTTTTTTGTAAAAACATTGATGAGTATTGTATATGAATGGGTTCTAAAAAAAATTGGTGTTTGTGGAAGGTGTGAGCAATGATGTTGGAGTGGAGAGAACGTGAACATGAAGAGAATGATAATGTTGCATTGGATGATCCTCCCACTTTAGATGCTTTGAGGAATTTTGGGTTACTGAAATTCTTTCTATTTCAGAACATGCGAGCTCAACCAGTCATGTTATATAGGTTAGTTGATATGTGGGATGCATATCAACAACAATTTGTAGTACGAGACAAGGTATTAACCTTGGAGATTGAGGATATATACTTTCTGATGGGATTGTCTCGTCATGGTGCCACCATGGTCTTGGTAGGTGGTAAGAGGGGTGGTGCACATTGGGTTTATGACTATGTGGAACACTACTGTCACTCGGGTATGCATAAGAGAAACAATAAGATGCCAATTAGTCAGGTAGTGGAATTGACTTTACGTACCATTTTATTCACCATTACATGGGTGAAAGGGAGTACTGGGCCACACTTGGCTTCGAGGAGCCAAGTAGATTATGCAATGATGAGTCTATACCATACATTATATAACTGGTGTGTTGCAGTGTTGGAAAATATGAAGGACCAGTTGACCAAGTGTAGGTTGGGTCGACAAAAGAAATTTTGTTATGGATCCATTTTTTTATCTTTCTTTTTAGAGCGGGTGCCTTCATCACGTCCATGGGATGTGGTGGCAGATGATGGGTATAGAGATCCAACTATGAATACATGGACATATATGTTGTCCCGAATCAGGGGGGGTGGGGGGCACAATTCTAGTTTGATGCCAATTTTTTTCGATATTGGGATCGCCAGATAGTGGCAATAGATGATTATGCATATTATGGTGTGGATTACCATGATGATCCATATATTTTGTATTTTTAATGTTTTTGTGTAACATAAAAAATAATTATGATGGGAAGATTGTGTGCCAACATGTCCAGCAAGTATGTTTCCATTGAATAGGTGGGGTGAAAATCTCAAGATTGGGAGATGACCACATGGTGGGGGATATGATGCAGAGCTCTTGGAGGATCTCGAGGATAATATTGAGTGTTTGATTGTGGGAATTTCGGTTCCACATATGGATGATATACCTCCGTGTATGTAGAGGAGCATAGTAGGTGTGGGGAACCGGTTTGGGAGCCTTCCATAGAAGGTTGCACAAGCAGTCATTTGTTATAATGACCATAGGGCTCCTTGAGATGACTAGTGCTCTTTAGTATGATGGACTTTTGGTGCATTTTATGTTGCGGATATATGGGAGGAAAGCCCAATTTTGTTATGTTATACCAATTTTGGATATTTTTTGGACATACTTTTTATATATATAGACATATGGCTTTGTGATATCTTCTTATATATATGTGATGAAATGGTTTATACAATGTTTTTTTTAATGTAATGCTTTTTAATGAGGTGGATGCTTATTCAACACAAAATTTTCTAATGAGTCAGCTTAGGAATTGAATTGTCTTGGTATATCTTCATAAGTGATAAAATGACATGATCGTTCCAAGTGTTGTGCCCTTAAATTTTTTTGAAAAAGGATAGGATGTCAAATATAATAGGTCGCATTGAGGTGTGAAACAAAGAGCTCGAAATCTGGGCGTACTATCAGGTGACGTATGCCCAAAGAAGATGCTCCGGTCATAAGTTCAATGACAACGTTGTATTCTGTAACATTGTTCATTGCAGCTCCTAGATAGATGCCCCAGGAGATGACTATTTCATTGTTGGGTGAAAGGATCACCTAGGAAGCATAAGCGATATTTCGAGAGGTGCGACTAGCTCCATTTGCATATCCATAATAAGGTGAGGGAAATGAAGACATCTACAGCTCAAGCATTTAAGTAGGATAAGGAGATTGACAAAGACTATCACATACAAGGAAGACAAAAAACAACCATATCATACTATAATACATATGGTACAAAAGCACTAGATAGCACGAGACTTATGCATAGTACTTTTTAAAGTAGAGCCCATTACGGGGCTTCAGAAGAATATTCCCTTCGTAATCAACTAACTCATAGACTCCTTTTTGAAGAGTGCGTTTGAAAATATAGGGGCCATGTCACAGGGGTTCAAATTTTCTTGTGCCCATTTTTTCACGGTATTGATCGTAGATCAACACTAAGTCAACTTCTAAAAAATTTTGAGGGAAAATGTTTTGATCATATTGTGACTTTACTCACTTTTGGTGGGATTCGTTATCCATGATGGCCTTGTGACATCGCTCAACAAGGAGAGATACATATAGTAGTTCTTCTTCTTCAACGGAGGTATCGAGAAAGAGTTCGATAGCTATATTAAGCAAGGGAATTTCACATTCAATGGGTAGTACTGCCTCTAATCCATACACAAGTTGAAAGGGTGTGAATCCAGTGGAAGTCTTAGAAAAGGTTCGATATTCCCATAAGGCTGAGAATAAAATTATATGCTAATTGGATTTATGATTTATAATCATCCTTTGGATCATTTTTTTTAGTACCTTGTTAATGGACTCAACCTGACCATTTTCTTGTGGATAGTAAGGAGAAGAGTGCTCTTGGTCAAAATGAAAAAGGGTAGATAACTCAATCATCATGCTGTTACAAAAATGTGATCCATGGTCGATCACAATAGACTTTGGTACACCGAATCTTTCTATAATATGATTGAATACTAACAATGCTACATTTTTGGCGTCATTAAAGTAAGTGGGCATGGCTTCTTCCCATTTGGTGAAATAATCAACAGCCACAAATATGTAATTTTGACCAGCAATAGAAGGGGGTTTACATGTGGTAAAATTAATGCCCCATTTAGAAAAATGACCAACTCCAACAATGGGATATAGGGGAGTGGGATTTGCATGCATTTTCTTAGAAAAAATCTGGCACGTGTGGCATTTTTGGACTGCATTCATGTAATCTTTAAAGATTGTGGGCCAAAAATACCCTAATCATAAAAATTTTGTAAATGTGTTGAACCTGCACATAATAGATCTAGCTGAACAATAATACACACATTTGCAGAGAGAATTGGAGAAAGAATGAAAGAATTCTCATTAACTGTATTCCACACTCAAAGAGTGAATAATTTACAATAGATATAGGATATGTGAGTAACTAATGATACATAGTGGTGGTATAGAGTGATATGGACACACACCAGCAATTACGGGAGTGAAATGCTACCTAGTCTAGTCTCTCAAGGAGTTATGGGAATGAACTGCCACCTAGCCAAGCTAACTAGTCAACTAGTCTTCAGTTAACTGACTGAAAAGAGAGTAGTGAGGAGTTAACTCAGGGAATAAAGTGTAATGCACCTTTTTTGTGATGATCCCAAGGCAATTGCGCATTATCATGGTGATGATCCCAATGTTGCATGGTTACAAAACCAATGCAGCATGTAAACTCAACTCAACTAGTCAAACTGAAGTGTCAACTGAAAGAGAATATTCTCCAGGTGGAATATTCTCCCCTAAAATATAGGAGACTAGATAATGAATAATTATGACTAATGAACAAGGAAAAACCATAGGAAAAATAAATCCTAAGTTTGTGCGAAGTAACTCCA
>SNQJ01S0014496.1:272036-285504 GCA_010110895.2 Picea sitchensis | reverse complement strand
CCTCCCGATCAGCTAGTACTAAAGCCTCCAATGTCTCCCCAAGAGAACAGTGTTCAGGATCCTCCTCCTTGTAACCTGAGAGTACATAAGGTTTGGTCCCCCCCCAAGTCAATCCCCATCCCCGAGTTCTTTGGTAAAGAAAGAGAGGTATTTGAGGTAGCCCCCACCTCAAAGGAGGAGGTTCCAAAGCCAAATAGGCATCTCCTGGGTTCCACAAGTGAAGGATGGACCCTACCTAATACATGAACAGGTATATCGACTCTCAAGGTAAAAAAGGCTCATCTCGCATCACTGAACCCAACCCAGAATTTGTGAGGATAACCGGAGGCTCAGTGAAAGGCTCGACAACAGGAGTAGGGTCACATGGATGACCAAATGACCCCGTCCCATGTGGATAAGTTGCATCCAGTGTAAGTTTTTCCCAAGAAGATAAAGTATTAAAAAGTCCAGGACACTGAGATTTAAGCTTACCCGTAAGTGTGTTTGATCCCGAGACGTTTGGAGAATCCGAGGAAATAGGGACAGGTACTTCTCGAACAGTCGATTCATATTCCGGCGAGCAAACTCTTGGCGATTTCTGAAGTCGAGAGTTCTATGAATCCTCATCCTCTTCACAACCCTGACATGTGTTTCTCAGATGTCCTGTCTTCCTGCATAGTGTACAATGAAACAGTATCCCCAGGTAGTCGAGTCGTCGTGAAAAAAACCGATCCCGCCACTATATGTCTAAGGTTTCCAACACACCACAATTTATATCGACCTCGACTAGAATCCTTCCTAGCTTATGTTCCGGTGTACACAGCGCCTTCTCATCTATACTTATAAATCGACGCAAAGCATTACCAATAGCCATTAAAGCCTTCATATTCCAAAAATTTAATGGAAGTCCCAGTAGAAGCATCCATAGGTGTCTGTAGCGAAAATAATCCTTAGTTGGGTCGAAAGAGAGCCTCCATCTCTTTAGCATCAGACTCCCTCCATCAAAAGGCCACAAACAACCTATTTTTTTCTCCACATCTTAGGAGGCTAGGAACATTCACATGGAGTCACAGACTCCCCAAATTTTTGGTTTGTCCACTTTATCTCTATCTCCCATATTGAATTTTGAAGCTAACAGGAAAAATGATAAAGGGGCTACAAAGATAAAAGAGAGAGTGAATTAGAGTCCCACCAAACCTCTAATGCCTAGAAAGAGGAATATTATTGTCCTGAGGTTTGAACAAAATATGTCATAAGAACCTATATGTGAAAAGGATGGTAAGTATGTTAATATCCATGCACCATAAGTGAAGGATAAGGAAAATAGATAAAATGGCCTACATCAACTATCTATAGACCAAGAAGGGAATCTGAACTCTTCTAGTTCCTCTCAATATCCTTCGGCATCTAGGAAACCTCCAATGGTCTCTTCTTAAGATGGAATAGAAAGTGGCTTAGGGCATATTGAATACTTAGAGACTAATTCTTCAACTAGAGGTAATAAATCAAATATCTCCATTGCTCAAAATAAAGCAAGAAACGAGATTCAACGAGGAAAAAAAAGGTTAAACAAGGCCTTTAGAGAAGAATGTTCCTTTGCAAAGGGTACCCCATGATTATTTTGACTTTGAATATCAAGGGCCTAGCAAGCCCATCTAAAATACTAGCCTTCAAAAGAATCCTAGATTTCCATAGGTTTGGGCTAATTATCATTCAAGAAACTATGGGAGAAGCAACAAAGTTTATTGAAGATCTAGAAAATTCCATGAAGCATTGGGACCTTATAGGGATAGACTCTGAAGGTAGATCCGAGGGTCTTTTAACTGGTTGGAGAAAGGGATCCTTTAAGCATATTTATGATATCTTTGAATCAGATATTGGAGCAAATATTTTCTCTCAAGAAATGGAGGAATCCTACTATATCTTCAACATATATGGACCCTATGGGAATAGGGTTGAATTATGGCAAAGGTTGTTAGGTCAGTGTTAGCTCAAAAATCCAAATATTATTGTAGGAGGATATTTAAACTCAATAATGAGAGGAACATAAATATGGTGAAATGTTGCTAGAGAGAATCCTCTAGCTGTTTTTTTCATCCACAAATTAGAGGATGCTAGATTAATGTATGTGGAACCCTGTAAGATTGAGCCTACCTGGAGGAATATGATGATAGGGGAGTGAAGACTAGCCAAGAGACTTGATAGATTTTTATTTTCACACGCACCCATAACCAATCAAGTCAGAATAAGAACATGGGTTGAAGTAGGAGTTGATAAGATAATCACCATGCTTCTCTAGACAGTAAAGGAGGCTCAACATAGTCCCTTCAAATTTAACTCAAATTGGCTACAGAAGGAATAATTTATTAATCTAGTTAAAAATGGATGGAAGCATTAGGATGAGAATGCAAGTGAATCAACAAGCATCCAATTTTCCATTAATCTTAAAAAGATATAAAAAAAATCGCATCCTGATGGGTCTATGAAAAGATAGTCAAGATAACCAATCTCTAATTGAAGTCGAAAACAACATTGCAAATATTCTCAAGGAGGATTTGTAAGGGAGTGTAAATGAGGAAGGGTAAAGGAAGTTAAAATCATTGGAATAGGCATTGCTTCTCTTTGGTTTTATTCGGGGTGGTAGGAGCAGGCAAGGTACTCTATGACCCAAGAGGAAAGATAGAGCTCATATACTCTTGGAACATTGGACATGTCACAAATAACCAAGCAGCGACATGTGCCCTCTATCAGAGATTATGTTTGGCAAAATCTCAAGGCATCCAATCATTCACAATCATTGGAGACTCTAAAAACACTATTAAACATATGTAGTTGAAGAGCCTTCCTATTGATGGCCGAATCAGAGATATTTTCCAAACAATTCACCTTGAACTTCAGTCATTCCAAAGCGTGGAATCCTTCACACTCTTAGAGACAACAATCAAGAGGTTGATCAGCAAGTGAACTTAGCAGTTAAATAAAAATGTGGGATGTTATGCATCAATGAGGGGTTCCCTACACAACATATTACATGAATTTTCATAATACACCCAAATTCCGCCAAAGTCTCGTGCCACCTTGGACAAATAGGTTGGGAGGCGTCGAGAGTTCGAGAAGGCATAGGAGCAATTTGGCTGATGGTATGGGATATTTTCTCTCCACGTTTCGAGCCCTTCAAATCTAGGTCAGCGGTCTCTCGACTCAAGTTCTCACCATTCTTTAGATCATAATGTAGCATCGTCAGGATCAACAACAACTTCAGGATGAGTGCSCCACTTTGGGGACATAGTTAGAAGAAACTCGTCTCTTCCCAAGTAACAACTTGCCACCCAGGACAACAATTTGAAATAATGAAGTGACATCCTAATCGGGTAATATCCAATCTCTGTTGGACTTGAATTCTCCTCTTGCAGGTTCCAGGAATTTCTCCATGTSTTCATAATTAGATGTATAGTTTTTTATTACTCATTATCAGGGTCTATTTTTTAATTTACTCAGTTAAACACTATGTAGTAACTCCACAATTTAATTATTTAGCTCTTTAGTATGAGAGTCTTTTTTTGTTTCCAGACTGGACTCCAGGGGTCTGAACTCAACATTTTTTATTCTATGTACTTCTTATGCATAATTGTACACAACTTTACTTAATGAAAATTTCTTGTGTTTTTGTTAAAAAAATCATTGGAATAGGAGAGAAGGAATCTATTAGCAGACAAAGCAGTTGAATGGAGACCTAAAAGTAAAGCAATCTAGTTATCCCAAGGAGATGAGAACACCGATTTTTTTCATAACTAGCAAACCACATGCAAAATATTAATACTATATCAACATGTCAAAGGAGGATGGATCTAAAGCTACTTCATTCAAAGATGTAACAGATCTAGGTATAGCTCATTTCAAAGGAATCTACAAATATTTATGGCAAGGAATCCCTATAACTTTAGTAAGCAACTTAAAATCCTCAAGGATTTMTGATCTAGTACAAGTATGACTGTGAACACTGAAAAAATGAAGGTTATGATCATTAAATCCAACAAGATCCCCTACGATACTTTTGTATATAACAACAATACCTTGGAGGAAGTGCCTTCTTACAAGTATCTTGGAATCAAGCTCAATTGGAACTATAGCATTGAGAAAAGGATAAATGGAGGGTGGGAAGTTTATTATGGGCTTGAAAATAATTATAAATTAGCAGAGTTTTGGCTATGGGATAAAATAAAAAAACTCCTCTTTGAGACTCTTGTCACTCTTGTTATCTTATTGGATGTGAAGTTTGGGCATGCAATATCTCTCGAGAATCCTGGAGAAAGATAGAGCAGATCCAAAAGAATTGTATAACTTATAATATCAAAATTAAAGGAAATACACCTTATCATATCCGCCTCATAGAAGCGAGCCTTTCCCCCATTGAGAGCACAAATATGACTAGGTATTTAATGTACAAGAACAAGATAAACAACATGGGTGACAAGAGGCTCCCCAAAATTGCTTCAAATCTAGCCAAAATCACCAAGCCTTGGATAAATCACAAGAATGACATAATGATGCCAAGCCTTGGATAAATCATTCCGGAATAAAAAAGAAGTTATTCTGCAGAATACCGATGCTATTAAAAATATTGTACAAGCTAAATTTAAGGAGAATCTATGGTGCAACAAGGAATTAGAAGATAAAAGAAAATTAAGATATTATAAGGAGGAGGTTAACCCTAATCTTGAAGATCAAAAGTGTCTCTTTGTTTTCACTAGCGTAAATAAGAGAATCAATATTGCTAAAATAAGAACTAATTCTCATGAGTTGCATAGTGAAACTCAGTGTTGGGCAAACCCCCAAAAAACCATGGCAAGAAAAAATCTGGCACCTTTGTGACACCACGAGGGTTGAAGATGAAAATCACTTTCTCCTAGAGTGCCCTGCATATACCTAAATTAAATCTCAATTTCAAAATATTTGTCTCAATACCAACCTTCCTAATATTCTAAGTCATCAAAACTTTAGTGATCTTGGAACGCTTCTCTTAATGCTTTTCAAGCATCGAAATAACGTTTTAAAGAAATCCAAGTAATCTCTTACTTTTCTTAAGGTCTAATAGACCAATTTTGGTCTCTATGAACGTTAACCATCATCATCATCATCATAGTAAAAGTGGTAAAGATGACTTCCTATTTTATTAGTTTTGTGAGTAATGAGGACAATAAGGGGTTAATGGAGCCAAGCACCAATGATGATTTGAAAACAATCTTACATAGTTTTCAAAAGGACAAAAGTCATGGTCTAGATAAATGGATGATAAAATTCTTTTTGGAAGGAACCTAGTATCATTCTATTCCACTTTTTTGGTTCTTATTCCAAAGAAAATATAAGCCTCAATCATTTAAGGATTTCGGGCCTATCTCATTATGTAATTGCATAAACAATACTATAGCTAAATTAATAGTTTTGAGGGTGAAGATATTTTTAGCAAAGTCTATATCTCTTAAACAATTTGGATTCTTACCAGAAAGGAAAATTCATGATGCAATCGAAGTTGCACAAGAATGTATGCACTCTATCAAAACAAAATATATATACAATGGTAATCAAGTTGGGCCTTTCCAACACATATGAGAAGGCTACTTGGCCATATTTAAGGTTAATTCTAATTCATATTGGTTTTTGTGTTAATTTAGTCATTTGGATTACAACATGTCTTTCATTTATATCCTTTATAATTCGAATCAATGGTTCAACAAAATGTTTCTTTAGACCATACAAGTGTATAAGGAAGGGTTGACCCCTAGCTCCACTTATTTTTCTAATAATATAAGAAGGCCTCAATAGATCCATATTTGATCGGGTTAGGATTAGTGGGTTAGGATTTCATCCTTTAGGCCACTGATAAAGTATTCGCAGAAGAACACATTTGACATGCCCTCGGTTCGAAAGGCCAAATGATCAAAAGAAGTTATAAAGTCTTCCACTGTGATTCATTGTTTCAACTTGGTCAAACGATCGAGATAGTGGGTATCAGTGTAAGCAGTCATAGAGCTTTGCAAAAAACTGGGTCCATGCAATATACCCCTGACGTGAATTTTTACATCATTGCCACCATTTCCATCATTCATGATCTATATAGAGGACAACATAGCAAAGTTTGGCCAACTCATCAGTAATACCATGCAGAGAAAAATAATGCTCCATTTGAGTGACCCAACCCGTGGGATCAGAGCCATCAAATTTATTGACCTCAACGCAATGAAGATGGACGTCACGATGAAAGGAGTTGGATTGAAATGCAGAGAATGAGAGGAATCAACATCTGGTTGGTCCGAGGAGGAATGACCCGGAATGCAGTTCAACAACTGGTTGACAACATACTGGAGGGTGTTAAATTGGTTCATATCCTTTAACACCCTTTAACACTAATCCTAACCCCCTTGCCACTATGTTAAGTACCAAAGACCTGAATAAAAAATGTCATAATAGTACCAAAGATATATGAATACAATCACCACATAAGATATATGGAACAATATAGAAATCCACCACTTTATTATAGAAAACCTTTGAGGTAGGGAAACACCATACAATGGATCCTATTATGGAAGGGATCCTCTCATGATCCTCTCATGTTCACTTTCTTTTTCGAGGGGACATCCTCCTATTGAGCTACTGCTCCAAATACAATATTTCTCTTCAGATTCATTATATTGCTTGAACCCCTTTATATAGTGCTACCAACCACCTAAGAACACTCTAGAAGAAGAACCTTCTAGAAGCAGAACCTTCTAAGAAGTCCTCTTACATTTATTATATCTAACTACCATAGTGAACCTTATTTAATACTATAGTCGACCTAGTCCACCTTACATTGAATGGCCTATATTATTATAACTATGGGCCCTTCGGGCCCTCCACTACCTCTCTAGCTACCTAACATTCCATCCCCCTTATGAAAGCATTGTCATCAATGCTTGCTATGAGGGTGTACAACCATATACCAAGGTCTCATGGATAAGTGTGGACTATTCTTCTGAAGTAGACTAGAGAACCAAGGTCCCATGTAGGAATGCAAGCCACCATGCTGAAGTAGTCCAATCGGCATTGTAAACTGGGATCACATGTCCAAGTGTTCATGTGAACTCTACACAGAAGATATYGAAACCTAATAACCAACTAAAAATGATGTTCCAAAGACAAACACATGTCATGTGGATCCAAATAAGAAGATCCATCCATATAGTGGGAAAGGGTTGTCACTGAATATGGAATGAATAATATCACTATAGAATATGTAGGATGGACACTGATAATCATATATGGCTCATGATTTGAAACATTGATGTTCTCTACAGAAGGTGGAGTAGAGTCATTAAATAAAATATGAAAATGGTTGTCATCCCAGAAATGACAACTATCCATATACCAATCATCACAATCGGCCTCAAAATCATACCAAACATATACTTCTTGAGTATATGCATCCCCGATGTCCTCCATAATATATCGCTCATGTATGCTAGCTAAGTACCTTTGAACATTGTGGCAACTATCCCTAATAATTTGTTTCCCTTCGTGAAAATGTTGCTCAATGGCTTCAATCTTCTGTAGAATGCCCATGAGGAGTTGAGATCCAATATCCATTGGAAACACAATATATAACATATCAAAAGAAATCTATTAAAATGATTTATCCAATGATATTGATCTGATAGAAATCTGAACACCCTGTGAAAAGTTAAGAACTCTGGAGTCCCACTGTCGTCACGAAAACCCCCAAAAAATGGTTAATTATAAATCAGCGATGTCTTCACTTCTAGAGCTCCAATTTGGGTGATTGTTTTTTTTTTGAAATCAACTATTTTTGAAATAGGAACTCAGATCTGTAATTTGTTTTAGCAAATTCGGCCTCCAAATGCTACATAAATCAAAAAATCGCACCGCCACCCGTGGAAAAAACCCTGAAATTTTGCAGATTTTAAAATGTCGATATCTTGACTTCCCTGAATCTGTTTCGGACGATTGTTTTTTTTTAAATTGGGTGTCCTTCTGAGAGAAACTCAGATCTACAACCCGTTTCTGCAAATTTTTCACAAAAATATACAAAAATTGTCTGGAATGTCGCGGCCCTCTTTTTCTTCTCCGAAAAAGGATGCAAAAATAAAAACAAATTCTCACACTTCTTGCCAAGGAAAGTGCTCTGATACCACTTGTTAAGTACCAAAAACTGAATACAAAAGCACCACAGTAGATATACAAGAACAATATGCAAAATCTCATTTATTATTATCAAACCCTTAGGGTAGGAAAACACCATACAATGGATGTTATTATGGAAGGGATCATCTCATGTTCACTTGCCTCTTCGAGGGGACTTCCTCCTATTGAGCTACCAATCCAAATAAAATACTTCTCTTCATACTCATTACATCGCTTGAACCCCTTTATATAGTGCTACCAACCACCTAAGAACATTTTAAAGGAAGAACCTTCGAGAAATAGAACCTTCTAAGAAGTCCTCTTACATTTATTAGATCTAACTACCATTGTGGGCCTTATTTAATACTATAGTGGACCTAGTCCACCTTACATTGAATGGTCTCTACTATTATAACTATGGGCCCTCCGGAGCCCCCACTACCTCTCTAGTTACCTAACATTGAACCTTCTAGAAGCAAAACCTTCTAAGAAGTCCTCTTACATTTATTATATCTAATTAACATAGTGGGTCTTATTTAATACTATAGTGAACCTAGTCCGCCTTACATTGAATGGCCTCTACTATTATCAATATGGGCCCCCCACTACCTCTCTAGCTACCTAACACACTCCCCTCAAGGTCTAGAAAATAACTAGGGCTGAAATGGATGAACACCAACTGAAGGGTCTTTGCTATAATTGTGATGAAAAATATTTTCCGGGGCACAAGTGTAAGGGACAAAAATGTTTTATGTCCATTTCCGAAAATGTTCCTGAAGAAGATGTGACGGTTCCCCTTGTTGAATAGCCTTTCCTTCTTGATGCTACCCAGGAGCAGGCTGACCCACCTGAAGTTGACCCACTCATTTCCTTGCATGCCCTCACTGGCTTCTCTGCTCCATAAACCCTAAAGCTCATTGACTATATTAAGCATAAGAAGGTCAACATCCTTGTTGACAGTGGTAGCACCCACAATTTTATTCATCGTCGCATTGCCCAGGAAACCAATTTCTATATTCGTGTTGTCAATCATTTCCAAATCATGATAGCCAATGGTGGGTCCATTAAATGGGGTGGGCGTTGTGAAAATGTATGTCTTCAAATTGGACATTACCACCTGAAATCTCATATGTTTTCCATTGACATGGGTTGTTGTGACATTGTTCTAGGTGGTGAATGGTTACGCACTTTCAGTCCCATTCTTATGGATTTTAAGGAATTAACCATGCAATTCCAACAGGAGTGACAACGATATCAATTCCAAGGTCTCACAACTAGTTCTTCTGAGATCATTAGTTCCCATCGCATGGAAAATCTCCTCAAGAAAGACCACTCTGATATTGTTGCTCAACTCCATTCCATTCAAGCGGTTGAGACACCCTCTATGCATCCTGACCTCCAAGCCATCCTCTCCAAACATCAAGTTATTTTTTCTACTCCTCCGAGACTTCTGTCTTCTCGTGGTGTTCATGATCATTCCATCCCCCTTGTTCCTRCAGTCTTCCTCCCAATGTTCGCCCTTATTGTCATTCCTTTGCCCAAAAGAATGAAATTGAGAAAATAGTGCAGGAATTGCTCCAAGCGGGTGTTATCCGCCCCAATACCAGCCCTTATTCTTCTCATGTGATCATGGTACTCAAGAAAGAAGGTACTTGGCGCATGTGTCCTGACTTTCGTGCCCTCAATAAACTCAACATCAAAGATAAGTTTCCCATTCATGTCATTGATGATCTCTTAGATGAGCTGAGTGGTGCTCAGTACTTCATTAAACTTCATCTGTGTTTTGGCTACCACCAGTGCGTATGCAAGAAGGTGGCATCCCCAAGACTGCCTTTCGAAGTCATGAGGGTCACTATGAGTTCTTGGTCATGCCCTTTGGCCTGTGTAATTCCCCCTCCACCTTCCAAAGCCTCATGAATCATTTCTTCCTTCCTTTTCTCCGTCATTTTGTCTTAGTTTTCTTTGATGATATTCTCATCTATATTAAAACTTAGCAATCCCATCTTGCCCATGTGGATCAAGTTCTCCATCTACTGTCTCAGCACCAAATTTTCCCCAAACACTCTAAATGTTCCTTTGGCACCTCAAAAGTTGAGTACCTGGGTCATATTGTTGGCAAGGCTAGTGTCCGGGTGGATCTTAAGAAGATTGAAGCAATGTAGGATTGTCCTCGCCCCAAGACTATCAAAGGTTTGCGTGGTTTTTTGGGTTTAACAGGCTATTATCGCAAGTTTATTCAGAATTATGGAAAGATTACGACGTTGTCACTTTTGTCCTTATAAAGAATTCTTTCATGTGGACTCTCGCAGCTGATCAGGCCTTTCAAGCCTCGAAGGCGGCTATGTGCACTACTCCGGTCTTGGCCCTTCCTAATTTCACAAATACCTTTGACCTGGAATGTGATGCCTCCGGGAGAGGAATTGGAGCAATCCTTATGCAAGAGGGTAGACCTTTGGCATTTGTCAGCAAACAATTGTCAGAACGCCATTTGGGCCAATCAATCTATGAAAAGCAAATGTTGGCTATTCTGCATGTCGTGGATCTCTAGCGCCCTTATATCTTGGGGAAATGCCTCCAAATTAAGATAGATCATCAAAGCCTCAAGTATTTTCTGGAGCAACGACCTTCCTCCCCGAAGCAACAAAAATGGGTGACTAAGCTCTTTGGATATGATTATGAGATCATTTACAAGAAAGGCAAATAAAATGTGGTTGTTGACGCTCTTTCACGAAAATATGAAGACGAAGGGTTCATTTTCTCCCTCTCCTTCATTGTACCAGATTGGCTCCAAGTTGTTCGCCAGGAATGGCTACAAGATCCTAAAATTTCGCATTTGATCCAACAATTGCAAGCCAACTCTCCAGTTTCCCCAGGGTACTCTTGGAACAATGATGAGCTTCGCTAAAAAGGCTATTTGTATTTAAGTAAACAATCACAACTTAAATCCACGGTGTTTTTTGAGCTTCATGCTACACCCACAACTGGGCACTCAGGGTTTACCAAAACCTATGACTGGGTCAAACGTTCTTTTTTCTGGGATGGTATGAAAAAGGATGTTTGCACTTTTGTGGTAGAATGTGATGTTTGTCAACGCAACAAGGGAGAAACAATCAAATCTCCTGGCACAGTACAACCGCTTCCGATTCCACCCACTATTTGGAGGGACATCTCTATGGATTTTATTGTGGGATTACCTAAATCAAGCAATAAGTCAGTCACCATGGTGGTCGTTGATCATCTTTCCAAGTATGTTCATTTATGTGATCTTCAACGCCCATTTACCGCATCCACTGTGGCTCAACTTTTCATGGATCATGTCTTCAAGCTTCATGGCATGCCTCATTCTATTGTTTATGATCGAGATCCCACTTTCACCAACAATTTTTGGCAAGAAATTTTCAAGCTACAGGGCACCCAATTGCATCTCAACACCGCCTATTATCCCCAGACTGATGGTCAAACTGAAGTTGTCAACAAGTGTTTGGAGACATATTTGAGGTGTTTTTCCTCTGAAAGGCAAAATCAATGGGCTCAATGGTTAGCATTAGTTGAATGTTGGTACAACACTTCTTACCATACAACTAATCGCATGACTCATTTTGAAGCAGTATATGGATAAAATCCACCTTCTTTTCTCTCCTACATGTCAGGGTTCTCGAAGGTCCAGGCGATTGACCAAATGCTTACAGTGCAAGAGGTTATTCTCCGTACCCTCAAAGAGAATTTGGTCATGGCTCGGAATCACATGAAGCAGCAAGCAGATCAAGGTCGCTCAGAACGTTAATTTGTTGAAGGAGACCAGGTATTTCTTCGACTGCAACCTTATAAGAAAACTTCACTCAAGTTCGAACATTGTGAGAAACTGGCGCCCAAATTTTATGGTCCTTATACAATTCTCAAGCACATGGGACATGTAGCCTATCAATTAGCTTTTCCCGGTCCTTCTAAGCTCCATCATGTTTTTCATGTCTCCTGCTTAAAGAAGGTGATTGGAACTAAGTGCCAAACTCAAACCAACCTTCCCGAGTTGGGTGAAGAAGGATCCATCTGGTTGTAGCCATAAGCATTTTTGGACCACCGTCAACGTCGTCTTCGTCAATGCACCATCAAGGAAGTATTGGTCTAGTGGAAAGATACAACTCCAGCAGATGCCACCTGGGAGCCAACTACCATTCTGCAACAATTTCCTCATCTCCAGCCTTGAGGACAAGGTTGATTTTAAGGGGGAGGTCATGTTAGGGACCTAACCTCCCTAACCCCTCAAGTGGGTAGAATAATATATTTCCATGTAATAAAGGTCAATATTAATAAGGCCTAGCAATGAGGAGGAATAAGTCAAATGTAAAAAGGCCTAATAGAAGCTTCCGCTTCTAGAAGGATCTTCCTCTAGATTGTTCTTTTGGATAGATAGATTTAGTATAAATATGAGTAGAGGGTATGAAAAGTTTTGTCTTGAAGAATTATTGTAATAGAGCTCTTCTTTGCTAAAGGTTGCCTCCTCGAAAAGGAAAGTGGACATTGTTTTCTATCAATAAAGGTATAATTTTGGTGTTGTGGTTCCATATAATTTGTTTTTCCGTTGTTATCTCTGTARTATTTCCGTATTTTGTTGCTATCTCAGTGTTATTCTYTGCATTATTTCTCTTTTTTGCTAATATAATAGACSTGGTACCTTACATAAATGAATTAGGTAAAGTGGCTAGRAAGGCACAAAACAGATGACTCCATAAACAAAAGAGGAAATTGTGTTGTTGTACTTGTCATAAAAGATGAAGTTTAAATCACTTGAAGAATGAAAGCTAGTGGATTGGAGAGAAGTTGAAGCCTATGTATGAGACATCCCATATGACTCAAGCCTTGCACTTGAAGAATCAATTTAATAATTTGAACATGGAATAGGGTAATTCAAAGATTGAGCATTTTACCAAGTTGAAAGATTTGAGGGATGAAATTGTGTCTATTTGAGTGTAGGTGATAGGAGAAAGGTTCATTACTATCACAACAAATAGTATACCTAAGTCTCAATGGGCATCTGTAAAACCTTTGAACACCTTCGAGACAAATCACAGGTGATCTCTGAAGACTTGGTCTATTGTTGCAAAAGGAGGATATGAACTTGATGTTTGAAGAGAGAAATTTTGCACAATGTAGTGTTTGGCACAAAATTAAAGGACAAAGGCAAGGTGAAGAAAGGGAAGGACATGAAAAATGTAGTAAAATAAAGGAAACCCAAAGACATGTCAATATTATAATCATCATGGACAATTTTTCGCATAATTACAAGAATATAGAGAGATATAGCAAACAA
>SNQJ01S0014496.1:220831-255872 GCA_010110895.2 Picea sitchensis | reverse complement strand
GAGAGAGGGTTTTAAACCCAGGGTAAGGCAATGGGATTGAAACGTAGTACGCCACACCTGGCTTGGTTCCAACAAATGTGGTCTTTCAGGATTAAATCAGTCAAGGTGTCCTTTCATTAGGGGAATCAATTTGGCTCAGGCAAACCAAACCTCCCCAGAAATCCCAATAGTCGATCCTCTCTACAATGAGCAGTCGACAACGGTTCCTCTCATCTCTGTTAGAGAGGGGGTTTTAAACCCAGGGTAAGGCAACGGGATTAGCACGCCAACACCACGGCTTGGTATCCAACCATGGGGCAGAATCGATTTCCAATGTCTACCCATCCGCCAACCGTAGTTGTCCAACCCGAACTGTCTTGTTACTGCTCCCATCCGCCAACTATAGTTGTCCAACCATAGCTGCAGGGCCACCCAACAACCGTAGTTGTTTAGGTCCTATCCCAAACGAAACATCGTTGTCCAACTCGAGTTATCTAGTTAGTGCTCCCAACCGCTAACGAGTAATCGAATATATACATGAAAGCAGAAATGGATTTATCTTGTTGGAAAATTTCTAGGATACTCAAATTACACAGAATTAACCACTCAAATCTGCAGATACAACAATTTCTAGTCAAATTTCGGGTAAATAATATCCCCAAAAAATAGTCAAAACTTAGAAAGTTTAGTTTTATAAATTTGGTAAGGTTTTGTGATAAATGGAAATTTTAATTATGGAACTTCTTTTTAATTGATTGTTTAGGAAGATACAACATCCTAAACCTTTTACATAGTTTAATTGGATATAGTATTTTTTAAAAATTATGATTAAAATTTTGGAATAGGTAATATAATAATAATTTATAAGCCCTTAGGGTTAGTTCAATTGATCTAGAGCCACACTTAAGTTTTCATACTTGTTGCTTGATTCCATGAAATATGGAGAAGTGCATAAAGCTATGATTAAGTACCTAACTTACAAACATAAAATAATCAACATGAGACTTCCTAGAATTGCTTGGAATTACATGAAACTCAATATAAACTTGAGAGAGTATCATAAAGTTGTTGATTAGGCACCTTCACAATTGAATTTAAAAAGAAACTCCTCTCTAATTAAGAAATAGAGAATAAGCAAAAATTAATGTACTATAAAAATAAATACACAAAGTTGAACAATGAAGTTGGAAATGGAGGATGTTGATCTTTAGAATATGGGTATAAATAGTAATTTTGTATGATTGGCCATTTGGGGTGGAGGAAGGGATCTAGGAATTAAAAAAAAAAATATTAGAGAAAGAAAAAATAGGAGTTAAAATGCAAACCTCTTATTTTAGATGATGTTAGAATAAACAAGTACATAAATAGATTAAAAATAGGGAATTGAAAAACCCTTATCAACAATGGAAATATATCCGTAACAACTTTTTTTCGACTGGACAGAGAATGCCGAGACGAAGCGAGACAGAAGCATTGCGGCTAGGGCCCAAACCCTAGCCGCCACCGCTCTGGTTATTCGATTGCAGGGGCGATCTTCGAAGCAGTCGATCAGGGTTCCTACAGGGCCGCGGATCGACGTCATCCCTCCTGCGTTTGCCTGAGTTTCGCCTGCGTTTTTGCATGCGTTTTGGAGCAGTTGTCTTGGCTTGCCGCTGTGGTTTGCTGGTGGTCGACACCCTACTACGATGGCCCCAGATCCGTTTGCCGAGAGGGAAAAAGATCCTTTGGAAGCATTCAAAACGTTAGTCCGCTCGGCAGGACCCAAATCCAAGCCATCTCTCTCGTCTAAGTTTGTTAAGAAGATGGAGGAGATCCCTTCTCTGGAGCTATCTCCAGAGGAGCCTTGCAATCTTGCCCTCCTTCTAGCAGAAAAGGCCCTCATCGGAAAGTTTACGGGGTTATGGCCTAGCCCCAAAACGGTGGAGGCATGGATGGATGATTGTTGGAAGTCGCTGAAACAGGGAAACGTTTCTCTGTTCGCAGTAGGCAGGGGTTTTTTTGTCTTCAGTTTCTCGAAGAAAGAGGACTGTGATCTAGTTTTCAGATCTGGACCCTACTTCATGGGGTCGAGAGGACTGTTCTTAGCCCCCTGGACTCTTGACTTCAATCCCGAAGCCAAGATCACCGCAGCCCCTGTTTGGGTTAGGTTGCCTCACCTTCCCTTGCATCTTTGGGGGACAAGATCTCTGGAGGACATTGGAAATAAGCTTGGGCGTTTCTTGGACAGGGCGGAGCCGAAAGGGGACCAGTTTACCTGCGCTCGCATTTGTGTTGAGGTCAACCTCGAGAAAGGTCTTCCGGAAGCCATTAAGCTCTCCCTGGGGGAATGGTGCCATATCCAAGAGCTGGACTACGAGCAGATTCCCTTTAAGTGCCTCCGGTGCCATGCTTACGGTCACTTCGCAAAAAGCTGCCCCAAAGCCTCTGAGGAGTCGGGACCAGTCAAAGAAGATGACTTTCAGCCCGTATCTAACCGACGAAGGCAGTCAAGGCGAAAGGATCCACTAGCCCAGGCCCCGAAGGCCACTTATTCAACAGAGGCAACTCTAGAAAATAAAAACAGCTTTGATGCGCTGAAGGAAGATGAAGCCCTCGACCCAGAAGCAACAACAATTAAGGAAGATCCTCCGACAGACGAAAGCCTTCCAGAATCCACCCCCCCAACTTCAGAAGCAGCGAGAGAAATTCGGGCTTCAGATCCGGAACCCTCCGCCCACGCAGGTCTGGTTGTTACAGTCCCCTCTAGCGGCTCTGGGGGAACTTCTGAACCTGAAGACAATTCAGTCCCGTCTCCACCCCTTACCCGAGGGCGAAGGACCAACAAAGCGCGCAGAGAAAAGGAGGCGGCCTCCAACATTTCTTTAGGTTCTCAAAAAATGTTGGATCCCTACATCAAGGGGAAAATTTCAGCCCCCTCGGTTTAATGCTTTGCTTCTGTCTACTGCTATGCTCACAGTTTGTGAGAATTTACTCATGTATGCAGTCTTTGTCATTTTCTCAAATTAGCTCAAGGAGCAGAGGGGATTGGTCGCCCAAGACATTCACAAGAAGGTTGGCAGCACTGTTAGAGGTCACCAACCTTCTTCAGATTTGTAACTTTCTGATTCTGGCTTGCCAGAATGCCGATTAATGCAACATAACCGTTTTCGTCAAAAAAAAAAAATAGGGAATTGAAGAAGAAGATTTGAGGAATAAACCATTTTGGCCACTGGAGACTTGGTACAAAAGAAGATAATTTAAAAAAGTTATGACAAAAACTTCATGAGAAAATAAGATTCTATTAAATCAACCTAATTATTAGGTACAAAGAACAACAAGTAAGGCATAAACACTCAATTCAATATGAATATTTGAGTGTGTACACAGCTTGTCAAGTTTAAAAAAAAAAAAAGTGATTATATTAAAAATGAAATTATTCCAAGTTGAGACATCCTCGACATAAATGACATCTAACTTGCAAATGAAAAATTTTGTAACTTGGAAAACACCTAAATGACCATGTAAAGAAATAATATGTGATAATGATGATTTATATAACATGTGAAGTTATAAAAAACAAAGTTAAATTATAAAAACAAAAGTTTAAAATCTAGATCAATTAATTTCTTTAGTTTTAGAGTGAATCTTGATTCCATAGATCCTCGAAGATCTAGCTGAAATTACTAATTTTATAATTTATTAATTTATATGAAACAAAAAAATTATAACAACAAAATTAAATCTTTATTAGTTTTTAAGAATTAATTATTTTTTAATAATCTTTATTAATTTTTAGAATCAATTAATTTTTTTAATAATTTATAAAACAATAATATATTAAAATTAATTTTAATGCTTTATCATCATTATCGATTCAAAACTTTATACTTAAACATATATTCATACCATTCTTCAAATACTAAGTTACCAAAATTAAATACCAAATACATGTTAAAGTAATCCTACTTAATTTGAATCTCATCTATAAAACATAAATTAGATTTTATAAAAACATAAATATTAGATCTTACATACAATAATCGGATAAAAAGAAGACCACACTTGAATCTTACTTAATTTGAATTTAATCTTAAAAAAATATATCTTACATCTTTTAAAATCTAAATATGCTTTTAAGGTAAAAAAATTCTTAAAATATAGAAAATTATGATAATATACACCAAAGTGAACATTGACGCACACTCCAGAAGACTTTGAATGAAAAAAATGAAAAAACTTGAAAATACGACATGAAGTCTCAAGGAAACTTTGAATACAGACGGTAGAAGTGGGATTGCGTTATGATCATAATGCATTAAGCGAGATGAAGGATGACACCTAGAGTTCTACTAACTCAAACCCGAGTTAACGCACCGATACCTAGAATTTCAGTAATTCGACTCTGAGTTAACGCCCCTAAGTATGACATTTAATTTGCATTTGCAAACACTTAAATAATCAGATAATATTCTCACAAAAGTGGAGTCGATTATGTAATTTTTTTTTTAATTTTAAACCTTAGCTCTTTTATGTTTTGATTATTTCCTAGAGGGATATATACCCTCGGCACACATATTTGCATCGAACTTTCCGACAACATAACAGGCATAAGGTTAGTGACACATATTTGCATCGAACTTTCCGACAACATAACAGGCATAAGGTTAGTGAAAATTTCACATGTAATGTGAAAAATATGTAAAAAGCGTTCCGGCGATTTATAAAACCAGTGTTCACCGATCTTGGGCCAAAACCAGCCAAAGATGTACGAATTCTCGTCCAATGTGAACAGATAGCACACAAACCGTGCCCCAGGGTTGGAATTTGAAACTGTTAAAGCCCGTCAAATTTGACGGTTTCTACTATTCTCATGCCCGTTTTGCCAGTTTTAAAGAAAGAGGTTGACGGTTTACTGAGATTTGATTTTTAACCGTATTTGACGGTCACGGGCCAATTTACCCGTCAAATTCCATCCCGGCACGGTGCCGCTGGAGACCGATTCCGCGGCAAAAATGGCGGAATTTCCGATGAATTCCGAACAACTATACTCGAGTTAGGCGTTTCATCAAACACATGTTCTTTTTACAGTTTATTCTCAAAGAAGTA
Organism: Picea sitchensis; assembly: GCA_010110895.2. Taxonomy (NCBI): domain Eukaryota; kingdom Viridiplantae; phylum Streptophyta; class Pinopsida; order Pinales; family Pinaceae; genus Picea; species Picea sitchensis. The sequence goes on along the minus strand of SNQJ01S0014496.1, from coordinate 250,808 downwards.
GAAGAATAAAACATATTCGACATCTAATTAAGAAAGATTCTCAGCATGACGAGTAAAAAGAATAATGAACAGCGTTATAAAAAGCGTTCCGGCGATTTATAAAACCAGTGTTCACCGATCTTGGGCCAAAACCAGCCAAAGATGTACGAATTCTCGTCCAATGTGAACAGATAACACACAAACCGTGCCGCTGGAGACCGATTCCGCGCAAAAATGGCGGAATTTCGGATGAATTCCGAACAACTATACTCGAGTTAGGCGTTTCATCAAACACATGTTCGTTTTGCAGTTTATTCTCAAAGAAGCAGAAGAATAAAAGATATTCGACATCTAATTAAGAAAGATTCTCAGCATGACGAGTAAAAAGAATAATGATAATCCATATTTTATCAAAAAGAAAAAGAAGAAAAGCTTCTTAAATTTAAAAAAGGGAAGAAGAGATATGTACATAATTCTTTTAAATGTTTCCATATTTGTATTTGATTAAAGATCGAATTTCAAAGCTACAGACGGAGGGATAAAATTAAGACACTTACCTTCATGGCTGCCATGGTACCAGCGGAACCTTCCGAATCGAAGATGAGTGTATTCGCATTGGAATTGCGCTGCGACGACGACGCCAAATCAACCTCTGGAGAAAAAGGCTCCATCCACGAGCACAGAAAGGCAGCATCTGATATACAATACACTATTTATCTGATTTCGCCACATATTTCACACATTGTCTCCATTTTTACCTCTAAACCTCAAATTCTTCTAACTCTAAACCCTAAATACCGTCCACATTCCGAGATTTTAAAGGGCTAGATATAGGATATGACTGCAAATCTGCGCATACCCGAAAAACAGCGGTTGCGGGCGATTATAGGACAATCTTTACTGAAAATTGGGTCAAAACCAGCAGAAAATGTACGAATTTCTATCAAATTTGAACCGGAAAACGTCCCACAGCCGTGACGCCGCGGGACCAATACGGCGGCAGAACGATTTTGGAGATTTCATGGAGGGTTAATGAACAAAGCATCGACTCTTCAAAGATGCAGTGTAAAATATGCGCTTTTATGTTTAACCCTCTTCCTCCATTTTTAAAACCTCTACTCCAATGATTTGTGAAAAGCGCGTCTTTGTATTTACGCGGTATTCTAGGTTTTGGCTTTTTTTCCTTGGGGATATTTTTTTTTTAATTTTATTCAAAATTCGGGAGACCCAAAACTCAAAACTTAAAATGGTTTGATAATGCCTAAATAAAATAGTGAGCTGTCAAATAAGATAATTACCTCAGCCTTAGGCCAAACAATGGCTCCCATGTCATTTAAGATAAAATAGTGAGCTGTCAAATAAGATAATTACCTCAGCCTTAAGCCCATGTCATTTAAGAGTGTACAAGTGAGTTTTGAATATTTTAATTTATTATAAATTAAATATTATGATTTTAAATTAAATTATTATTTTTTAAGGTGATATATTATTCTATCCTATTATTAGTTATAATAGTTGTTAATTTGAAAAAAATTCATTTATTAAATCTTAAAGATATTTTAAATTCAAATCGTTAACATGTTTTCTTGAAATTCTTAATTAATTAAATATATTTTTAAATCTTATCTAAAGATTGAAAAATAATCTAAATAATATTTGTAAAAAAATAATATTTCACACTATCAACATTAAGATTATAAAATATATTTATTATGCATCATTACTATTTATTTAACTATATTTTTTCTTTAAAAATAATATTTTTAATTTTTTTTTTTAAATTATTAATTTCTATTAAAAATTAATTTCTAAATATACACATTTTTCAATGAAAATATTTTAAAATATTCTAAAACTTTGAAAAGTGATTTTTTTCTTTTAAATATTCAATGAAAATATTTTAAAACTTTGAAAAGTGATTTTTTTTCTTTTAAATATTGTTTGTTGAAATGTGAAAGATAACGTGAACAACGACACTGAAGCAATGTGAAGGTTGAAGCAGCCCAATAAACTTTGGACACTAAGTGGTATTAAGTTTATTTCTGATATTCAAAATAAAAAAAATCGTTAGTTAGTTACCTATATCTAAATGATTCAATTTATTTGATTCAATGCCAATGATTCAATGCCAATGATTCAATTTATTTCTGATATTCAAAATAAGTTAGTTACCTATATCTAAATTTAATGATATTTTTTTTAATTGTAATTTTTGAATTATTTAAATAAATAAAAAATTATTATAAAAAGTAGATTTAATATTTTTAATATTTGATTACATTTTAATTTTTAATTTTCAATTTAATTTAAGGTCATTTTGATTCCATTTTAAATAAAAATGTAAACTTAAATGATGATAAAAAAAAACAAATTCATACGATGTTTACATTACGTTTAATCTATTATACAACCTCCAAACAAAAAGAACTATTTTCCTCCATTCTAACTTTGCCCTGATGTCTTTGCATAAATATGTTAGGTCGTAAAATTATTTTGTTATAATGTAATTATGTAGAAGCGTTTTGTTTTATAAATATAAATACCCGTCATATGTAATGTAATTATTTATTTGTTTTAATAATATATAATTTTTTTATTATGAGAGATTACTTTGTGGAAGGTAAGTTAGTTTGGCGATGAAAATGATGGTTAATACATTTATTTGAAATAAAATTTTTATTTATCACGACTTTAAAAAAGGGAGGGAATTACTTGGTTTGAGCTATAATTTTATTTATGTACTCTAAAAAAATTATTAGAAGCATTCTTAAATTACTATAGAGAGAAATCATTTTTTCAACTCTCTTAGTGTCACAAAGATGACAGTCTTTCAAACCACTACTTTTTAGGAATTGTTCACCTCCCAACTCTATTAGTGTCACAAAGATGACAAATTTTTTCAACCTACTACATTGAGAGCTTGTTCTTATTTTAACAATGTCAATTTTTTTCTAGTTTACTAGTCAAATAGAGATTTTTTTGATCTTCTAGTTTAAATTACCTCCTTATGATTTCGTAATTTTCTTTTATTTTCTAATCCTTTATCACATTGCAATTTCTCATTGAATTTAAATAATTTAAATGTAATAATATTTTTAATATAAAGTAGCATTTTTCTTTATTTCCCATGATATAGCTAAGACTTCACTAAATCAATAACAAATACAAGCATATTCAATTGATTGGCTAATTATATTTTTTAATTAATATTTTTGTCCTTTGGTCATGTTATCAAAACCTTCGTCCATGTACTCTTGTGACATATCAAAACTTTTCGTCCATGTACTCTCGTCACACACTTATCAAAACACTATTATCAAAACACTCGTCCATGTACTCTCGTCACACACTTATCAAAACACTATCCTGTGACAAGGGGATAACTTCTATAACCTCTAGGCATGCCAACAGACACAAATTAGTGTTTTTTTAAATAATAAAAAACAATATAAATTATTGTTTTTTATTATTTAAAAGTAAAACAATTTTAATCAAACATAATTTAGTAATTATAAAATAAAATTAAATTATTTTTTAAGGAAATGGGAGCTTGGGAACTGGTTTTCCAAATAGAAAGCTTTAGATTAAAATGATATTAAATTAAAATGTAAATATTTTTATTACATTATTACAAATACATAATTTATTACAAATATTTTCATTATATTTATTTAAAATATCACTATAAAACAAAGACTCAACTACACTAAATATTATTTTAAATTACACTAAATTTATTTTAAGAAAAAAAAAACTTAATACTACTCACTTTATAGTTGTGGATATGAATTTTTTTTAATGCATTTATGTTTTCCTTCAAGCCTAGACTAAACATGAAAGTAGAATAAATCAATAGCCTATCCATAACAAGCATTTGCTCTAGTTTGTTGTTGCTATCAACCAACCACATCATTGACTTTTATTGTATTTTCATATTTTATCTTATTTTTGTAAATAAAAGAAAATATATTACCTTAAAAAACATCATGCCAGTACAATCTTCATAGTCTGCCACTTGTTCTGCCAGCCACTTGTTCTGCCACAACAGGGAAACCATAACATGTGGCTTGCAGAAAAACTTAGAAAACATGACTAATGCTAGAAACCATGATGTGGCTAGTGTCATGCACTAGAAAACATGTCTAATGCCACAAAACATAACATGGTTGTTGTCATAAACCAGAGAATTTAGCAAAACCAAAAATAACTGAAGTTGGTTCCTGATGTGCAAAAAGAGAGAGAAGAGAGAGGTTTGGCGAACTCGGGCGCCCTTCATTGTTGTAGGTGAAGACGAACCTTTGGCCGCAAATCGTACAACGCTTCTTATCCAGTGCACCCGATAAGGAGTCGAACAGGAGGTTCATGCATCGGTTGAGGATGCTTTGATTGTGAAGTTGGTCCTCCAGGTTCCGCCGCATATCTAAGATCAGTTGAAGGTGGTCGTCCGAGAAATGGTGTGGGTTGAGCAAAGGCTGCTCAATTTTCCCAACCATATCTGCATGAGGACTTGTGTCTGCATCAAAAGTTGTTGGTGGAATTTCTTCCATGGCCATGCCATGGGTAGTGTTTCCGGCTATCCAATCTGTCAACCAACTTGGGGGAATTTCTTCCTCAACCACGCAGTCGCCTTGCTCCAATGGGCAAGCTTGGGGACTGGTGATGATGCAAGGCTTTGGAGGGGCTTCCGAAGTTTGCATCTCGAGAGGAGGAATTTCCTCATCAACTGGGCAACTTCCAAGATCCAACATGGTATCAGAGAGGGGAGGAGCTAAGTGCAGAGCTCTAAAGGAAGGCAGAGGAATCTCAAGCCAATTTTTTCCAATGCCAGGAGAGTTGGTGGTCAGAAGAGAGGGTTGTGAGGGATCAGGGTGGTTACGTCGAGCAGTGAAGCTATAATACACTGGCCCTCTTTTGGTTTTACCCCGCTCTCTGGGCATGGTGGAAGAGTTGCAACAGAGGAGGGAGCAAGGAGGCAAATCAAAGTTTAGAAGATCAAGCTAGAGGCACAACGTCAGTGAGGTGAAGACTAAAGAGGGTAACCAGGAGAGGGATGGAAGCCACTAGACGGAGGGGAAAATTCCCACAGCGTGAAGGCTTGGAATACCAAAAGAACATGAGAACCAACGAAAAAATAAATAATGGTAGAGTGTATGTGGGCGTCTACCTTCATAGAGGTCGGTGAAATGACTGAGAGGAGCGCCATGAAGGTGGAGGTGACGCCAACCCGATGCCTCGTACCTGCTCTAGTACTCCAAATCTGGTTCGCGCAGGGAGCCATTAAATTTCCTAGGGCATACCAACGCACTAACATAATTGCATCGTGAATGCCAGTCATTAGAATGGTTTAGATATGGCGTTGGCGGTTGGGGGTAATAACTCCCCTCACTGCATGAGTGCCATGTTGCTCCAACTGCCAACTGTCACCCCATCCTGAATATTGTATTTTCATATTACAAGAGTAGTACTATTTAACTTTTTCCAATCAAAACAAGAATAATGTTTATGTTTGAAGTTTATATATGTAAAGTTTAATTTTAAAAAGATGTTAAAATGTATATATATAGATTCAATTTTGTTTCCCATTTTCTAATCAAATCTTTATGGATATTAAAGTTTCAATACTGTGTTAAATATATTCATATAATTATTAGTACAAATTAAATTAGTAGTCTTGATATTATAGTTGTTGCAGTACCAACAACTTGGTCATAGATTGAGCTTCAATTTTATAGAAATAAGATTTAAAATGTATCATTATCTCGATACATTGTAATCTAAAATATTTTTTATATTTTTTTAATATATATTATTGTCCCTCCCAACTTCACCTTTCCTGTAAATTTAAGAGAAATTTCTACTCATTTTCGACACTCATATCCACATTCCAACATTCTCAAGTTCATAATACTAATGCAATATATATATATATATATAATCAAAATGAGGTTTCCTAAAAATCTAAAACATCTGTTAAATTAAAATCACCCTTTAAACATACAATAGTTATATAACAAGGGTTGCATGGCAGCTTAGTCCCTCCCAAATAGATTTGGAAATGAAGATGATAGCTGACACCCTATAATTATTGATGATGATGATTATTGTGAAACATGAACAATATGTTAACTAGGCGCTAGTTTCATAGTCTTAAAAGAAATCAATTTGTAAAGATTTTAAATGAAAAAAATTAACACTGATGTCAGAAAGATTGGAATTCAAAGAATTTAGACTCACAAGGAATGGAGGAAGACGCACACTTAGTTTATAGTTTTTTACTTTAATGTGGATGTTGTATAGTTTTGGGATTAACCTAAATTTCCTTCCAATTAAATTAAGCTAGCCAAATGCAAATTGCATTTTTAAAATATTCAATTTTTCTTTTTGAAAATAAACCTTTCAAATTTAATAATATATATTTTTATATAATATTTATTATATTACATAATAAATATAATCAAAATAATATATTAGATAATAAATATAACATAAATATAATAATAAATAATATATTAGATAATAAATAGAATAATGTGTAATAATAAATACATAGTACAACTTTTTATATTTAGATGTGGTGATTGGTGAAATTCATTGATTATGTGATTAATTTTCCAATTAAAAGACGTGAAGGGAATAATTACACTTCAATTCTATCAACCAATTAGAAATGAGAAACACAAATATTTTTATTATATCCAAAAATATATATTTGTTTTCCTATGTTAAACATTACATTGCATACACAAATTTATGGTAAAAACCAAATTAATATCACATCAAAAGCAAATTCATTACTATATTGTCAAATTAATATAAAAAAAGTCTTGGGTTTTACATAAATTTTCTTTATATCATTTTTTAGTTTTCCCTTATTTTTATATTAATCTTGAATATATGTTGATCTAAATAATAATTACAATATAACATGTGAATTGCACTTACTACCTTTTTCAACTACTCAAACTAAATTTAATTGATAAATTAATCAAAAAATTATGATTTTTTTCAACTACTCAAACTAAATTTAATTAATAAACTGATCCAAAATTTTATAAATTATTATTTTTTTATTTTTTTTATTTTTAGTAAATTTAAAAAAAAATCTGCTCATTCTCAACACTCATATCCACATTCCAACATTCCCAAATTCACAAATCTAATGCTATATATATAAGGTGACCTAAAAATCTAAAACATCTACTAAATTAAAATAACCTTTTAAACATACAATAATTATATAATAAACAAATAACATAACATCATAACAAAAATGATTATATACTAGAACATAATAAAAAAAAAGCAAATAACATAACATCATAACAAAAATGATTATATACTAGAACATAATTAGAAAAAGAGCAAATAACATAACATCATAACAAAAATGATTATATACTAAAACATAATTAGAAAAAGAGCAAATAACATAACATCATAACAAAAATGATTATATACTAACATAACATCATAACAAAAATGATTATATACTTGAACACAAATAGAAAAAGAGTAAGCTAAAGAGATAAGTGTCACATACGTTGTGTAATCTAAAGAGTTCACATTGTAATATCAAAAAGGTTTTGGGTTTTACATGAATTATTATTTTTTTTATTTTTTTTATTTTATTTTTTTTTTTTTTTTTTGGGATCTAAATCATTTTTTTAGTCTTCTTTTATTTTTATATTAATCTTGAATATAAGTTGATCTAAATAATAATTAGAATATAACATGTGAATTACACTAATAATTATGACCTTTTTCAATTACTCAAACTAAATTTGAGTAATCTAAAGAGTTTACATTGTAATATCAAAAAGTAATTACAATATAACATGTGAATTGAACGAATAATTATGACCTTTTTCAACTACTCAAACTAAATTTGAGTAATCTAAAGAGTTTACATTGTAATATCAAAAAGGTTTTGGGTTTTACATGATTATGACCTTTTTCAACTTTTTCAAACTAAATTGTAATATGTAATACATATTACATTAGATAAGTGTCCCTTAAGTTGTGTAATTTGAAGAGTTCACATTGTAATATCAAAAAGGTTTTCGGTTTTACATGAATTTTTTTTGTTATTTTTTAGTTTTCTTTTATTTTTATATTAATCTTGAATATATGTTAATCTAAATAATAATTACAATATAACATGTGAATTGCATGAATAATTATTATTTTTTTAATTAGTTAAACTAAATTTAATTGATAAATTAATGAAAAAATAATGATTTTTTTCAACTACTCAAACTAAATTTAATTAATAAATTAATTTAAAATTTTATAGATTATCATTTTTTTTATTTTTTAGTAAATTATTTTTGTCAAATAAAAATTTATTTTAGATATATTTTATAAATAAATTAAATAATCAATAAATTTTTTAAGATTTTTTTTCTTTCTAAATAATAATTGAATAAGTTAAGTTATTTTATTTTATTTTTTTGGACGAGAGGAAGTTATTACGCGCTTACACCTATTGACAATGGGCACATTTAATATGTTTTTAGTGTTTAATCAGTTTTGTATGGACAAGATTAAATATTCCTCACTATTATAAACACATCCGTTTACATGTTTATGTTTTTACTTTTACTTAATCATATTTGAAATTTACTATAATAGCTAGCTAATTGCCACCTAGTGATTAACGTTTCATTTTCTAGAGAACCCAAATTCACCAGCCACTATTTTTACTACAACTATTATTTACTGGGCTGAATTTTCCTACATGAAACTCTTACCAGCGACGAGTGACTTGTGGCTGTGCTAGTGTATGTAACTACTATTTATTGAAATTTAAACAATTTGGATCCTAAAAATAGGTTGAAATTTTGAAAAACTTTCATATTAAATTTAATGTAACTATAATATTTCACAACAATTAACTAATTAAAAAAAAAAAAAAAGTAAGTTTTTAACTTGGTTAAACAAAAATATTCTAGAAAGTGATAAAAATAAATACAACTAAAGAATTTAATTTAACTTGGTTAAGCAAAAATATTTTAATTTATGGAAAATAAAATAAATACAATAAAAAATATTTAATTTATAAGTTTTTAACTTGGTTAAACAAAAATATTCTAATTTCTAGAAAGTGATAGAAATAAATAAAATAAATACAATATTTTTATGAGTTTAATTAATATAATTTCTATATTCATTTCTATCAAATTTCATTACTGGTCGAATTAAAACACTTACCATCCTGGCTGCCATAGTACGAGCCGAACTTTCTGAGTAAGAGATCATTGTATTCCCATTGTAATTGCGCTGCGACGACAACGGCGACCAATCAGCCCTTGGAGTAGTAGTCCACCAACCCAGATTCTGCGCAAATCCCGCATGGACGCCTGCGGCTAAAAGAGAGTCCAGTGAACCCTCGCCCCACTCTATACCTGGAACATCTGGCCCTTGTTTTTCATCACCAACCAGGCCATCCAACTCACAACTCCATAACTCCCGAAGCTCTGCTGCAGAGGGGCACCCCGTGTAATAGTTAATAGACGTCCTCTTATGCTGCGGTGAGCTGGAATGGCTTTGCTTATCACAATTATGGCAGAAGGACAATTTGTGGTTTTTACAACTGAATGCTGCGGGCTGGACTCTGCATCCACTGCAGAGAAGGGTTCGAAGATGGCGTTTCGAGAGGGCATTAGCGCTGTGAACATCTCTGTCGCACGATAAACACAGAGAGACAGCTTCGGTACTACAATACACAGTCGACCTGATTTTACCGCATAAATCACACATTGTCGCCATTTTCCCCTCGAAACCTCAAATTTCTCCAACTCTAACCTCCAAATACCGTCCNTCTCTGTCGCACGATAAACACAGAGAGACAGCTTCGGTACTACAATACACAGTCGACCTGATTTTACCGCATAAATCACACATTGTCGCCATTTTCCCCTCGAAACCTCAAATTTCTCCAACTCTAACCTCCAAATACCGTCCAAGACTCCCAACAACGCCGGATAATACCAACAATGTTTTCCAAACTCCACCGACTCTAACCTCTAAATACCGTCCGAGACCCCAACAACGGCAGATTATGCCAACAACGTTTTCCAAACCCCAACCGAAAATGTCCGAATTTCTGTTAAATTTGAACCGGAAAACGTCGACTCTCGACTCCCCTCACAATTGTATGCCTCCGGGATCGATTCAGAAGCGGAAATGGTTATGTGAAGAAAAGTATTTTTGGAAGGATGCGGAAGGAAAACAATATGTATCTTGCAACAAAGTAATAAATAATCTATAGGATGTTTGAAATAAAACATTTAAATCCAAAAATATATATATGAATAGATATAAAAACACTTAAATTCAAAATATATATTTCAATTTATATAATATTATTAATGATGTTGGCTAAAAGTTCTATTTTTGATGTTTTTGATTGGAATCAGGTTATCTAAGTCTATACAAAATCTCTACTTTTTATTGTTTAAATTACATTTCTAAATACATAAATAAATTCAACCCTCTGGAAAAACCTTTTAAACAATCGGATAATATGAAATACATCCAAAAAACCATCATGATATAATATGAAATACATCCAAAAAAACCATCATGATAAGCAGGATTTGTAAGTGTAGGTTCGTCTTCAGAGTCTGAACGGTACGAATATGTTGTATTTAATTCAAGACAGTTATATGTACTGTGATTGCTTGCTTTTTACGGCACGTAGCTTTATAATATTAATGGGCACACATGTCTCCGAATAGGCCTAATTGTCCATTATCTATGTATATATGTAGGGACATATAATATCAGAATCATAAGGCTAATTGTCCGTTATATATATGGGGAATATATTGTACTCTGATTTAACTTTTCGAACTTTTTTGTGTTTTTTATTTGTTAGGTTTATAAACTTGTCATAAATTTAAAAGAATTGAGAGAAGGGATATTAGTTTTTTGGGGAATACTATTTAAGTAGAAACATTATTTTGATCTTAAGTAAGATTTAAAAGTGTTTTTGATTGAGCAAGAATTAGTCTTTCTTGAATGCAAGGAAACAAGTGAACAACCCAAAACCCACAAAGCTGTAGGATTAAAAGTATACTCCCTTAAGAATCATAAGTATATTTTAAGTGATATGATTTTTGTTAATTAAATCCACATTTACAAATAACAATAATCCTAATTTCCAATTCACAACTAAATTATAATAAATTTTACCACGTTCCAAAAATTTCTCACAACCATACCAAAATTATAAAAAAACACTATCCAGATAATAAAAATTATAAAAAAACACTATCCAAATAATAAGTACTACTAAAGATAAAGATAGACCTGATTCTTTCAAAATTCCTTCAGTCTGTAAAAGTGTAAAAGTGCAGCACTACAATATTCTTTTGTGACATTGATGAGCTGTTAGATTGGGACGTTTCTCTGGTGTGTGGCCATAGGTCAGGTCAGTTTCGAGCCAATCAATTTCCTCCACTTCTTTCAACGAGTTGACGTCAGTGTCAGCTTTGTCTTTTTCGATCACGTTATGATGTTGACGTGTGAGGTGGTCAGGTGGTCAACGTCAATCGCCCCGACGAGTTGCACTTATGCATTTTATTATAATTATATATACGCGTGGCAATAATCTAAAATTCGCTACCGACAGATATTTATTCAACGGCTGCGATTCATTGCAAAGATATTTATTTAACGGCTTCGATTCATTTGGAAGATATTTATTCGACGGCTACGATGCATTTAGCTGTGTGGTGCCTGCCCCGATAGGGTACTTTCAGCGGCGAAAAGCATTCATTTCATCATTACATTACATAGAGAGATTTATAAAGTGGATATATTTTTTTTTTTGATATATGTAGAATTGATCATTTTTTTACTTCATACTCATATAACATATGTGGGTGGTTGTCTAAACATTCTACAAATATAAAAATTAAATCATTCAAATTTTTAGTTTCAACATTTTTTTGTTAAATTTTTAGAAAATAATCCAAAAACATGAAATATTTAGAGTAAGATTAAATAAATTACAAAAAGAAAATTTATAAAATAATATATAAAATTAAAAATCATTTTTTTCTTTAATTTTTTTAATAATTTAATGTTTTATTAATACATTCCTATTGTAGAGTAAGGCACTTCATGAGGCAAGCCTTATGTAGAGTTTTGTCCCACCCTCTATTGCTTCTGTCTCTACTGCTGCTTTCTTTTTTCCTGCCTTTGACTTTGCTCCTGGAAAAAGGTAAACCACCTTGGCTTTATCGTGAAACCAGTCATTCCTTTTTGAACTGGATAACAACTAATGGAAGATGGTCTTTCCTAAAATCTACGAGGGGAAGGTCGATCTATTCCTACATGCAAATGGGTGCATTCAAAACTAAACTAAAGAAGGCCTCCTAGAGCAATTTTGGGTCCCGGCAGCCCCTGATTCACGAGTGAGCAGAAAAGGAAGGAGGAAAGAGGCCCTCGTGAACCATCGCAATAAAAGAAAATTTATAAAATAATATATAAAATTAAAAATCATTTTTTTCTTTAATTTTTTTAATAATTTAATGTTTTATTAATACATTTATTTGGTTAATTTAATTTCAAATAATTATTGTTATTTTTTAAATTAAAAAAATAATTTAATAATAATAATTAAATAACTGCAGTTAAATCTCGGAATGTTACCCAGGGTCGTTCTGCAACCGTTGATCAATACCCAGTGAATGATGGAGATCTCGTCTCAGAATTTTTCAAAGTTTATAGCCTCACCGTTGATCGTCACTGAAAGGATGATCCTGATCTCGTTTTAGACTAACGTATTTGGAGTGAAATTGGAAGTGCAACTCTGAATGGTCCAAAACCTCTCTCTGATGGATGGCTATGATTGCCTCGAGATCTGTCTCCAAGGAACAGTTCTAATAGGCTCTCGAAAAGTTGTCTTCATAGTAGAATCTAGAATGAGACTCCAGAATGTTGGATCTGATGGATGACTCAAATCTTTCCACAAGTATATCCCGATGGACGACTCTGATTTTTCGTCAAAGTATTGTGATAGACTCTGAACATTGAATAATCAACGATAGATATTCAATGGAAAGCTAGTTCGATGGACGGCTAGATCTTTCTCTCGGGCTTGATACGTTAGAGTGAAAGTTTGTATGGAGACTCCGATAGGAGGACTCTGAAACATTATCATTCTCTTATGTCTAGGTCCAATAGGAGATCAATGAGAGTTATTGATCTAGTCTGGGTCAACTCCCAGATTTATTCATAGTCGTTGATTCTCAACTCTGCCAAAAACACATATTTGACACAGTCTGAACTCGATCTCTCATCTGATCCCCGCAATGTCGATCGCTTACACTGTAGTCATAAAATATACACATAGAAGACAACAAGTATACCCACAAGAGGACATAAATTCATAAAAACACAATTTTTATTCCATGATTGAAGGAATGAAATTAAACATTTATGCTTTATTCCTTCTCGGCCTCTCGAGCTTCTTCAAACACATGTGATTTCACCACTCTACACGCTTGCTAGTGGTCGGATTTAAATATTGGATTGTTGCCTAGGGCCGTTATGCAACCATTGATCAATACCAAGTGGATGATGGAGATCTCATCTGAGGCTTTTTCAAACTTTATAGCATCACCGTTGATTGTCACTGAAAGGAATATCCTGATATGGTTTCAGACTAACGTAGTCGGAATAAAATTGGAAGTGCAAATCCGAACGCTCCAAAACCTCTCTCTAATGGACGACTACGATTTCCTTAAGATCTGTCTCCAAGGAACGGTTCTAATAGACTCTAATTTGTCATCAAAGTATTGTGACAGACTCCGAACATTGATTAATCACTGGTAGATATTCAATGGAAAGTTAGTCGGATGGATGGATGGATCTTTCTCTCGAGCTTGATACGTCAGAGTGAAAGTCTGGATGGAGACTTCGATAGGAGGACTCTAAAACACTGTCAGTCTCTTATGTATGGATCTGATAGGAGATCAACGAGAGTCATTGGTCTAGTCTGGGTCGACTCCCAGATTTATTCACAGACGTTGATTCTCAACTCTGCCCAAAACACAGTTTTGACATAGTCTGAACTCGATCTCTCATCTGATCCCTGCAATATCGATCACCTGCGCTCTAGTAATAAAATATACACATAGAATATGACAAGTATACACACATGAGGACATAAATTCATAAAACACAATCTTTATTCCATGATTGAAGGAATGAAATTAAACATTTATGCTATGTTCCTTCTTAGCCTCTCGGGCTTCTGCAAACACACACGATTTCACCACTCTACGCGCTTGCTAACATTTTTTCCATTACAATAATAACCAATATAAAACCTATAGCTCTTGGGTAGCTCTCAAACTAACAAAATCTTGAGTTATCTCAACAAACCTAAATATACACATTATCCCCTACATATCAACAACCAAATGAATAACAACGTAAAACTGTTCGATAGAAGATATCTTCTAGAAATGTCTAGCTATTACAATAAAAATAAAAATTAGGGAACCAACTCCCTTGGTAAACATTTTGTGACCCCTTGGGTCAATCTCGAAATTTCACTTGGTAGATGCTCCTGCATCAAATATTCAACATGAGGATGTCTTTATGAGGATGTTCACTCAGTAATTGGAAGGAGAGGTCATAAGATGGTTTAGAAACTTAGCAGTCGATTCCATTGGTTCTTGGACTGATTTCCATGATCTCTGAGAGGAAATCACATCATCAATATCTAACAAAGTTTTATATTATTAGAAGAAGAAATGATGAAATTGTTACAAAGTTTAATAGAAGATTTGAAAATTAATTTCACAATTTTCTTGTTGAAATTCGTCCTTCTAAACTGTTGCCAAGGTGTACTATACATTAGCACTTCATCTCGATTTGGCCTTTTATATTAGAGAAAGGAAGTCTCCGACTTTGGAATAGATGTTCACTAATTCTGAGGAGATTGAAAGAATTTATGGGTCTCTAGGAAACTACCTACTCAAATAAAGAATGAGGATATGGATACAGAGGAGCAAAGAGAAGAAGAGGAACAAGACAAATCAGATATGTATATTTATTTAATTCATATTGTTGAAAAAACAAAAAGTCTTTTCATATTTCAAATCAACAACATATTAATGACTGGGAAATCGACTTTTGTATAATGTTTTCAAGTAATTTTCATGATGAGGAAAATGAATTTACTAATGATGAATATGGACAAGATAGTTGCTATGGACATATTCATGAAAATGTTCAAGAAGATATAGTACTTTTGTCTAATTTGGAAGATAAAATTCAAGATTTCATTTGGCAGATTGATACCTCTTCTTAGAACAATGATGGTGAGTTACAAATACCTTATGTTGTTTCAAAAAATCTGGTATGTGTTGATGAATGTTTGTATTTTCAAGAAGATCAAGGACAGATTTATGAATTTCCATATACTGATCTTCTCTTTGAACATTGTTGTATTGAAGAACTTGAGTCAGTTATAGAACATAGAGAAGATTCTTTCCACGGTAGTGAAGAGGAGAAATAATTTTATGAAATTAACTTTGAAAAGGATGCCAGTTGTGAATATATCCTTGAAGAGTTTCAAGAAGATATAGTTCCTTCTTTTATTGAACAAGATCAGGACTTTGTTGAAGAAAATGTTATTTTTTCTCTTGAGATTAATCATGAAAATCAAGTATCTATAGAAGCCTCAAGAAATCATCATAAAAATATAAACATGCAAACAAATTTAGTTGTATTATCATTATTGTCTAAATTTTTTGCTAAAGAGGAAATGCTTCAAAATCTAGTAAGCACTTATATATCAGATTTAGAGGATTTATCTCTTCATTCTTTTCCTCTTTATGATGATAACGAAATATATGAAAGGAGTGAGGAAAATAATGCTTATAAAAAAGATTTTGTTGTTCAAGGTAATTTGCATAAAGATTTTGTTCAATAATGGATTGAAAGTGAGCATATTTTTAAATTTACAACAATTAGTGAGCATGTGTATGATCTATATGAAAAGTCTTATAATTAATTTCATGAAGACAAGTTGATCCTTGTTTATGAAGACAAAGACCAATATTTCATTGATCAAAACGTTGATTGAAATTGTATTGAAGGATTCTTTGTCCAAAAGTTCTTTCAAGAAAGACAACAATATGGCTTTTGTATGGTTGTTATCAACAAGCAAGAACAAATGTTACGATCAATATGTTCAGAGATCTACACTAACTCATCACTATTTGATGATTGTGATGAGAAGTTTCAAACACATGTATTGTTGCTCTTAATTCATGAGAGCACAAGGTTTTTCATTAGTGAACAAGAATAACTATAAGAATTCATCATCATCAAAGAAGCAAAATTTCCAGATCAAAAGTTCAGTCATTTAAGCCAAGACATAATCTTTCATGTTTTTGAAGACCCTTTAGCAGTTTTCCTTGAAGCTTTAAAGGATGTTTTAAGTTTGTTACTTTTCTGTCATTATAAGTATAAATCTCAATTTCATGGTGGATCCCAAATATCTATACAATTNAGCCAAGACATAATCTTTCATGTTTTTGAAGACCCTTTAGCAGTTTTCCTTGAAGCTTTAAAGGATGTTTTAAGTTTGTTACTTTTCTGTCATTATAAGTATAAATCTCAATTTCATGGTGGATCCCAAATATCTATACAATTGCTTCCTTTTGTGGCTAAAAGTAAGATACAAAGTCATTCAAGTAATCTATTGCTTGCTTGGTTACATTGGAAACTTCATTTCACATGATCAAAATGGTTGCTAGATTTATAATAGGATCTAATTGTACATAAATAAGCTTACGTTCGAGCATTTACTTCAATTTTCAGTTTTAAGTTTGTGTATAGGTTTTGAGTACCAGGACAAAATAAAAGCCATTTTTGATAGAAGAGAATACCATGGTAAGCATGGGGAATTCGATAACCTATGGCTTGGACTTTTCGAGATTATTGCAATTGAAGGAAACAACTCATTCTCTCTTCAGAATTTGGATGGCGACTTGCCAGAATTGCCTGTGAATGGGCGGTTCTTAAAAAAAACTATTCTATTTTAGAAAGTTTCTCAATTTTCTTTCATTGTATATCATCAGTTTGAATTGACATTGACATTTATTTTTACAAAAAAGAAAATCAAAAAAAAACTTCAAATTTTTTTTTGAAATAAGTTTATTGGATATGAACTATAGTTTATACAAATTCATTATTATTAATATTATTAATATTGCTAGTAGGGAAAATCCCCCTATTACTATATTGGGTCGAGGTACAGGCAGAGCACTGACTTCCCTTAAAAGATAGTTCTATTCCTAAGCTACCCCAAAACTACCTAAACTTAAACGACAAGAGAGAGGAAAGCAAGTGTACCTTTGGTCCTAACGTCGAGTGTAGACCTCTTTCACCTTTGTAGCTTCCTTGATTGTTGGTCTCTTCCCTTACAACCTTACAACCTTACAACCGTGTTATCGACAAACGCTCCCCGAACCAGTTATGGGTTCCTCTTATTACTGCTCCAAGTGCATCATTCCCATACTTGCCTCTCACAACCAGCTGATATCTTGGGAAAAGGGAAAGGGTTGTATAAGGAGAAAGGGTTCGAGGGGGAATGCTGAGGCCAAATCTCAGAAAGGGCTGTAAAACTTGGGCTAGAAGGGGAAGGGATTTTGGCAGAGTTTCTTTGTTATCTTGCTTGTTGTTGTAAATGGGACCCCAAGACCTCTTTTTATATGAGAAAAACATATTTATTCGGTTTGGGGACGGGCTACAATGGGTGAAATGGTTAGGAAACCCATGATAGTCTGTAAGCTCCGCTGAATTCCTTGTAATTATATAGTTTTTGCAATTTTTGGAGGTTAACGCAAGTTGTCTAGAATGAAGCTCGCGTATGTACGCAAGCTAACTAGTATGCATCTCGCGTTTGTACGCGGGCTATCAGTTCAACATGGCAGGTACATGTTCCAAAAAATGGTTTTTTAAAGAAGGATCCTCAATAATAATTTGTCAAATTGTGTAAGTGGAAAGGCCAATACCATGTATGCATGGGTAAGGCATTTTTGGAGTATAACAAATATGAATGATACAATTAAACAAGTTTAGAATTTTTGTTTAAGTTAACAAGTTTATTTGAAATTTAGAATGATTGTTTTAATTTGAACATGGTTTATTTCTTGCTTAGTTAATAAATATTCGCTTTTAAATAAATAAATCCTAATGAACTCAAATTTTACTAGAAAAGATTGTTCTAATTAATGATGAAGATTTTGACATGTTATTATTAACCATAAAGGAGAATATCTCATTTATTTCGTCATAAAAGTTGAAAGGGTATGTTTTAGATAATTCTCTTCTAAATAGAGGCTTAAGTGTCAAATTTATACTTGATGCTTTCACTAAAGGAATTCCAAAATTATTAATAATAATCAAGCATAAAACTGGTATATTTTGGAAAGATAGAGATTATGACTTAGGGAATGAAAAAAATTATAAGTATACCTTATAACTCAGGTCTTTCCAACTCATATTTGATAAACAGACATCATCCCTAGGTGTGTAAAACACATTGATTGCACCCATCTCATACAAAGATTAAACAAAATACAAGGAGATGGTGAAAGTAAATTCAATTGGGAATTGCAGGTACCTTCACCAGGGCTATGGACGCTCGTTGTCAGTGAAGCGAGGCTTGTGATGTCGAAGTGACTACACCATAGGCTATGGACGCTTTTTGACAGTGTAGCAACACCATGAAAGTGAAGAAGGATTCCCAATGAGTATTTTTATTTTATTACTCAATCAAACTAGTTTCCTTAGAAATAATTATGTTCTAATCTTAATCAAGCCGTAGTATAAATTATTTATCTATAAAATCTAAAGCCTCGAGTTGATAAATATTGGTTATAAACTGGACTCTTAAGCCATAATTTATTAATGCATTACCTTAGACAATTCTTGAATAAAGTTGAATGGGTAAATGTTTTTATCCTATTATGGTCTTATTTCCATGAACATGTTGAAAATTTTAATTATTACTAGCTCTTTTTTCTATTATAGATAAATTCAATAATTGAGTGAAAAGTTTATTTNAGCCAAGACATAATCTTTCATGTTTTTGAAGACCCTTTAGCAGTTTTCCTTGAAGCTTTAAAGGATGTTTTAAGTTTGTTACTTTTCTGTCATTATAAGTATAAATCTCAATTTCATGGTGGATCCCAAATATCTATACAATTGCTTCCTTTTGTGGCTAAAAGTAAGATACAAAGTCATTCAAGTAATCTATTGCTTGCTTGGTTACATTGGAAACTTCATTTCACATGATCAAAATGGTTGCTAGATTTATAATAGGATCTAATTGTACATAAATAAGCTTACGTTCGAGCATTTACTTCAATTTTCAGTTTTAAGTTTGTGTATAGGTTTTGAGTACCAGGACAAAATAAAAGCCATTTTTGATAGAAGAGAATACCATGGTAAGCATGGGGAATTCGATAACCTATGGCTTGGACCTTTCGAGATTGTTGCAATTGAAGGAAACAACTCATTCTCTCTTCAGAATTTGGATGGCGACTTGCCAGAATTGCCTGTGAATGGACGGTTCTTGAAAAAAATTATTCTATTTTAGAAAGTTTCTCAATTTTCTTTCATTGTATATAATCAGTTTGAATTGACATTGACATTTATTTTTACAAAAAAGAAAAAAAGAAAAAAAAAAAAACTTCAAAAATATTTTTGAAATAAGTTTATTGGATATGAAGTATAGTTTATACAGATTCATTATTATTAATATTATTAATATTGCTAGCGGGGAAAATCCCCCTATTACTATATTGGGTCGAGGTACAGGCAGAGCACTGACTTCCCTTAAAAGATAGTTCTATTCCTAAGCTACCCCAAAACTACCTAAACTTAAATGACAAGAGAGAGGAAAGTAGGTGTACCTTTGGTCCTAACGTCGAGTGTAGACCTCTTTCACCTTTGTAGCTTCCTTGATTGTTGGTCTCTTCCCAAAGATGACCTGCAACAACTTAGGCAAACAACGCTACAAGATATATGATCTCTACTTATCACTGTTAATGTTCAGATATAAACATAGATGCATTAATCAATTAAGCATAAAGACACGATGTATTCGGACATGAAAGAACTCTTTTATTCAATATGAAGATCAGAAATATTACAACCTTGTTATCGACAAATGCTCCCCGAACCAGTTATGGGCTCCTCTTATTACTGCTCCAAGTGCATCATTCCCATACTTGCCTCTCACAACCAGCTGATCTCTTGGGAAAAGGGAAAGGGTTGTATAAGGAGAAAGGGTTCGAGGGGGAATACTGAGGCCAAATCTCAGAAAGGGTTGTAAAACTTGGGCTAGAAGGGGAAGGGATTTTGGTAGAGTTTCTTTGTTCTCTTGCTTGTTGTTGTAAATGGGACCCCAAGACCTCTTTTTATATGAGAAAAACATATTTATTCGGTTTGGGGACGGGCTACAATGGGTGAAATGGTTGGGAAACCCTTGATAGTCTGTAAGCTCCGCCGAATTCCTTGTAATTATATAGTTTTTGCAATTTTTGGAGGTTAACGCAAGTTGTCTAGAATGAAGCTCGCGTATGTACGCGAGCTAACTAGTATGCATCTCGCGTTTGTACGCGGGCTATCAGTTCAACATGGCGGGTACATGTTCCAAAAAATGGTTTTTTCAAAGAAGGATCCTCAATAATAATTTGTCAAATTGTGTAAGTGGAAAGGCCAATACCATGTATGCATGGGTAAGGCATTTTTGGAGTATAACAAATATGAATGATCCAATTAAACAAGTTTAGAATTTTCGTTTAAGTTAACAAGTTTATTTGAAATTTAGAATGATTGTTTTAATTTGAACATGGTTTATTTCTTGCTTAGTTAATAAATATTCACTTTTAAATAAATAAATCCTAATGAACTCAAATTTTACTAGAAAAGATTGTTCTAATTAATGATGAAGATTTTGACATGTTAAGGAGAATATCTCATTTATTTCCTCATAAAAGTTGAAAGGGTATGTTTTAGATAATTCTCTTCTAAATAGAGGCTTAAGTGACAAATTTATACTTGATACTTTCACTCAAGGAATTCCAAAATTATTAATAATAATCAAGCATAAAACTGGTATATTTTGGAAAGATAGAGATTATGACTTAGGGAATGAAAAAAATTATAAGTATACCTTATAACTCAGGTGTTTCCAACTCATATTTGATAAATAGGCATCATCCCTAGGTGTGTAAAACACATTGATTGCACCCATCTCATACAAAGATTAAACAAAATACAAGGAGATGGTGAAAGTAAATTCAATTGGGAATTGCAGGTACCTTCACCGGGGCTATGGACGCTCGTTGTCAGTGAAGCGAGGCTTGTGATGTCGAAGTGACTACACCATAGACTATGGACGCTTTTTGACAGTGTAACAACACCATGAAAGTGAAGAAGGATTTCCAATGAGTATTTTTATTTTATTACTCAATCAAACTAGTTTCCTTAGAAATAATTATGTTCTAACCTTAATTAAGCCGTAGTATAAATTATTTATCTATAAAATCTAAAGCCTCGAGTTGATAAATATTGGTTATAAACTTGACTCTTAAGCCATAATTTATTAATGCATTACCTTAGACAATTCTTGAATAAAGTTGAATGGGTAAATGTTTTTATCCTATTATGGTCTTATTTCCATGAACATGTTGAAAATTTTAATTATTACTAGCTCTTTTTTTCTATTATAGATAAATTCAATAATTGAGTGAAAAAATTATTTAATATATATATATATATATTAAATGAAGGATTGATTTTAGAAAATAAAAATAAAAATAGAATTATGACTCCTTAGCTTAGTAAAGAAGTCACAATGTCTATTGTTATTTAGTGCCTCGCAAGAAGACAGCATTCCCAATTCGAGCCTAATTTTGTAACGTTAAATAAATTTTGAATAAAATTTTATTTTAATATATGTTAGTTTGTTTAAATTTTTAATTTTCTTTAAATTTTTAGGTTTTATTTATTTTTATTTTAAATTTTGTTTCAAAATGTTTTAAAAGATTAAAAAAACATTAATATAGTTTAGTTATATATAGTTCTAGGTTTTCTTTAATTTGTTTTTAATAATTTTTAGGTTTTATTTATTTTTATTTTAAATTTTGTTTCAAAATGTTTTAAAAGATTAAAAAAACATTAATATAGTTTAGTTATATATAGTTTTAGGTTTTCTTTAATTTGTTTTTAATAAATAATCCAATAGAGTTTTATTTTTGTTTTAATATATGGTTTAATTATGATTTTTTTTTTAAATTTTACATTTTGTTCTTGTTAATTAGTTATTGAATAAATTTTATGTTAATAAATTTTATGTTAATAAATTTTATGTTAGTTTTAAGAAACTTTATATATGCTTTATAACTTTATATTAGTTTTAATAAACTTGATATATTATTAATACTAATAAAGATCATGTTTAGGCCCACGTGTTGATGTTTAACAAAAAGTCGGGGGCGGGGTGAGGGGGCATCCTAAGTATTGTTTTGAGTTAAGTTAAGTGTTACCAACGGATTGAGTTAGCCCCCCGCTCATGGTTTTCAAAATGCCAAGCCCCCCTCGCAATACACAAAAAGCCGACACATGGAATTTTTCCAGCAGTAAACTTCCGACGCTATTTCCAAAGAAATGAAGACGAATCTGACAATTCTAAAACATGTTTTTTTTTTTCATAATGGCCTGAATTGGGTTACAAACAAGAAATTTTTAAAAATAACGAACGGTTTGGGAGATTTGGTCATTTTACTAAAAACGATTTTCCCAGATTTCGTGAACGATCGGTTTTCCAAAAAATGCCCAATGCCAAATGGGACGCCTAGTCATTTTGGATAGATGAGATAACAAAAATACCCCAGATCATAATTTAGTTCAAGAATTTCATGTGTATTGGAAATGGTTTTACCTCCAAATCATATTGCGTGGAAAATTATTAATGATGAATACTATATGTCAATGTCTATTTTAGAAACAGTTGCACAATCCTAGGCATGAATAGAAAATTCGACCAAGATAAAATAATGGTAAAAAATGTAATGAAGGGGGGATGGTTAGGAAATTTTTGGTAGTAGATATTGTGTTCTCTGTAGTGAAGCCCGTGGGCTATGTAATTCTCTCTGATATGAAAGATTAATTTATAGATTCATAGCTCATTTTCAACAAAGTGTAACGTTTTCTTTCTATTTTCTAGGTAACACCATGTTTTCCCCCAAGACTGTAATTATGCTAAGACTTCATATGAGGTGATTATGAAGCATGTAATTGTGTTTTAATTAATAAAATACCAAACAACTGACTTAGAGGGAACAACCTTGAAAATATTTCCCACGATACACAAGTGGGAAATGATGAAGCATGGATTGATGAAGTAGACATGTGAGGTGAAGCTCAGATGTTTTAGTGAAGAAAACTTGAAGCTTGTTTAACAAGACATATTATGCTTCCAAGGCATAAACATGCACCTACCAGTGTACCAGGTTTGTGTGGAACCACGTGAATGGTTATGAGGAACTAGACCGATGGTTGAGGGAGTTAATAACTGACAATTTGGTCTCTTAAGGAAGGAGAGGGGTCAACTGAGCAAACTGACGTAGAGGAAACCATGGATTTTCCCCTTTAGGATAGCAACTGCAGGCTACGGGTTGCTTTTGTAGGAAGCCACGGGAATCCCAAGAGGATTAGAGGAGAGACAACGAACATGAAGAGACTACTAGAAAGAGAGAGCACGCACGAGGGGCACACACGCACAACTGAACGCAAAAAAAGAGAATAGAGCTTGAAGGAGCTCGAGAAAATCCAACCTGAGAAATAACGAGTGAGAAACTATATCACAGAGTAACGATGTACTGAACATAGGTGCTCATGAGCACGAATTCAAGAGAAGAAGAAAATGGAGAGCTTTCCTTGAAGAAATTATGAAGCTTGTCCAATTTTATGATGATCACGATGAAACAAAGAAGACCCGGATCTAGATTGGAGAAAAAGAGGGCTATAACTTGGTACTTACTGGACACAAACTAGCACTGGTAAGGGGATGTTGCCAAGGGATTGTATAATAGAGAAGGGAATCCCTTGTGCAGAGGAAATCCAATTGATAAACTACCTGCTAAACATGTAGATACCCTGAGCTCAGTGGGAAGGGGGTAGCTTCTACTATTGATAGTGGAGGAAGGAGAGTAACCTTCCTGAATCATCCTAATATTCAAAACCAACTGAATAATTCCCCTTGTGGTATCATGGCTTGGCACGGGGGTGGCGTACTGTAGGAAGGAACTCTACAATATAGCCTAAGGTTTGAAGGAAAGAAATCATTTCTCAGTGAGTCGATTGTGGATATTTCCCTGATCATATAAGTATTTAATTTGATCTGTTTAACTGTGCATGAATGATGTAATTATGTATTTGTTTGATTTAAATGGGAAATGTGAATGCTTACAATTAATGAATTGAACCCTTGAGTAATTGCGACATGTTTGTTACAGTATTTACTTGATCTGGTAAATTATGAAAAATGAACAAGTATGGGTGGTCTGTATCCCTAAGGATCTTACAGTAGTAGAGGAAAGCTTGCAAGACATGGAAAAAATATTCATTTGTATAGTGGAATGAGTGCCCTGGTGTCTAGAAGTTCTTTGTGAGAAACAAAGTACTTGTGTCCTGAGGGAAAACCAATCCTTAAGTGGAAAGCTTGCAATATATGAAAGAAATGCCTTTTGATGAAGTTAGAGGGTCTTCGACAATCTCTGGGTAGATACCAAACTCTTGAGGACCTGATGAAACCAGGTAGAACCCTAGAAATTGACCACGTCCCAACCCAAACTGTTATTCCAAGAAATACCCATGTTTTGAGTCAGGACTACTCTTAATCGTCGATATAGTAGGGTGACTAGATCTTATCCCTTCGTCGGAAAGGCATCGTCCATGGGAGCGATCGAGTGTCAGGACTCATGTGAAGTTTGACAACAAAGAATACCTTAAGACGATAAAAGAACCATCGATCTGTCGAGAGTGACCTCGGTAATATTTGGACCATTGGCACCAATTACGTTGGCATTACGGAATATAAGAGTAATGAAGTTGGACAATGAGTTCTAAATATAGTTGTCATCGACGACGACCGTGAAGAGAAAAGAGAGTCGTCAACTAGCACATAGGCAAGAAATAAACTCCGTCGTACATTGTCGTAGGTCTTGTTTAAGTGATAAAATGGATGTGACGTCATGGCAATGTGGTGTGCTAGTTGTTGTGCATATGTTGTCATTGATTTCAAAGAAGTATTGTGCATGGCGCATAGACAGTATGGTGCACAAAAAAATATGGCGCACAGGTAGTGGAAATGCGTGAAAGGTAAATATAAATGTAGAAGAAGATTGGAAGGCGCAAAGACAACCACAAGAATGTATGAAGTGAAAGAAAAAACGTTTAATGAACCTTGGATCGAGAGGAAGCTAGTGCGGCGGAGTGGACTGCGACAAAATATGTGGAAGTTGCATGACAGAGCGGACTGCGATGACATATATGGAGGTTGGAAAGATGAAAATTTGCAAGGCGCCTTGATCTAGAGTGATGAATGGCACAGTGGAGTGTGACGAAAGGAATCCCAAGTGGCAAGCGACAGAGTGGAATGCGACGGGATGAGCATAACAACTAAGTGAGCGCATTGGAGGGAAAGTGAGACAAGATGAAGACTTGTGACTTGAGTCTTGTGCTCCCATTTTAGCTGCGTATTGAGTAATCCAGAATGTAAATTGTTGGGTCAATTTTGAGGAGATGAGCTGGAGCTTATTCGTTGGAATATTTGGTCCCTTTGATTTAGTCAAAGAATATCCAGCTGTAACTGGATCTTAATCTGGTCAAGATTTGTCCACATTATAACTATCATGCAACTACATACTTTATTTAGACAAAATTATAACTGACAGAACTTTGATCTCGTCAAGGTTTGTCCACAATGTAACTGTCATGCGTCTACTTACTTTATTTAGACAGAAGTGTAACTAACATGACTTTGATCTGGTCAAGTTATGTCCACAATGTAATTGTTGGGCATCCACTATAGGAAAGGTGAAATCAAGAAAAAACATTATAAATAAGGATGCGCTATGTTCGATTGATGAACAGATGAAAAGAGAAGAAAAAGGATTTGTAATTGTTCAATGACACTGAACGAGAGACTTATAAGATTAATTTTTGTAGAGAAAAGTTCAGTTATGTAAAAATATTATTAAACTGATTTCAGGGTGGCAGGGTGGTGCTAGGGTGAGTTGAAGCTCACTGAGGATTGGTGTCCTCATTATTTGCACTAGGTTGGTGCGTGAGAGGATTGGTGTCCTCATTATTTGCGACAAGTTGGTGCCTAAGAGGATTGGTGTCCTTATTGCTTGTGAAAGGTTTGTGCCTAAGAGGATTGGTGTCCTCATTTGTGATAGGTTGGTGCCTAAGAGGATTGGTGTCCTCATTTGTGATAGGTGGGTTCCTGTCAATCTGAATAATTGTAAATTTTAAGTTGGTGCTTGCAGAAGAACATAAAGAAAGATGTTATGTGGTTTACTCCTGCATTGGGTTTCCACGTAAAAAAAATTGTGTAATGTGTTTTCTATGTTGTGTTTTGTGTTCTGCATGTATTTCTGATTAAGTAAGCACTTTTAAATAACTTTAATTTGTTGCAAAGGAAAGAAATGGATAAATCTGATACAATATTGATTTACTCCCCCCCCTCTCAGTATTACTGTAATTTATAACAATTGGTGTCAGAGCTCAGGTACCTTCAATAACAACCTAACAACTGGAAGGAAGATCACATAGAAAGTATGTCAAGTCGAGATTATTTTTCTTCTTCAACTAGACCTCCTCTGTTCAATGGAACAAATTTTTCATTTTGGAAAATCAGAATGAAGACCTACTTGATGTCTCTTGGTATGGAAATCTGGCAGATTGTGGTAGATGGTTATAAAATCCCAACTACTCTTCCAACTGATGAAGCTGGTAAGAAAAAGTACTACAGTAATGCAAGAGCTATGAATTCCACCAAGGAGGACTTGCAAAAATAGAATTTGTCAAATAATGCAATTGGAATCTGCAAAGTAAATATGGGACAAACTGGTGAACAATTATGAAGGAGACGAAAAAATAAAGTTGACCAAACTTCAAGCTTACAGAATGCAATTTGAAAGCTTAAGAATGAGTGAAGATGAAAATGTTGCAGGTTTCTTTCTCATAGTAGATGAGACTTTAAACACTATGAAAGGGCTAGGTGAGAATATTGAGAAAGCTATAATAGTTTAGAAGGTACCAAGATCTCTTCCCTCAAGACTTGATGAAAAGGTTTCTGCTACAGAAGAAATGCATGAACTAGATAAACTGACTATGGAAAGCCTGCATGGAATTCTAATTGCTTATGAGATGAGGAATATGAAATAATGACCATATCTAAATGATGTGGTCTTCAAGGCATCAGTCAAATCATCAACATCTCAAAATCATGATTCATCAGAACACTTCTCAGATGAAGAGGAAGCTAACTTTGTAAGGAAACTAAAGAGGGGATTTGGAAAATATAAAGGTATGTTACCATTAAAATGATTTCATTGTGGTAAAGTTGGTCATTTTGAATCTAAATGTCCCTTCAAAGAAAACAACACCAATGAAAAAGAAAGAAAAGGCAAGGATAAACCTAGGGAGTCTAAAAAGAAAAAATCTTTTAAAAGGAACAATTTTTATACAAAAGAGGATAGAAGTAGCTCTTCAGACACTAAAGGAAAAGAATATGAGCCAGATACAATTCAAGATGAAAAATGTATCATGGCTTTGTATCAACACAAATCTGATCAAGAAAAAACAAATACAAAAGAATGTGAAGTTGTAGCAGACATTGAAGGAGAAATCATTAGTGCTCTCGAGGAAATCTCTCGCCTCAAGAAAAAGAATAGACTAAGAAAACAATAGTTACAGTTTTATAAAGAAAAAGACAATCATATCAAAATATATATAGTCATCTTAAAAATTCAGTTAGAAGAGGCCAAAAGAAGAGAAGAGATATTGATGAATCATATAAAAGAAAAGGAGAACATATGTGACAAAGTAAAGGCATAAATATTGTCCTCGAGAAAATATCTAGAGAAGTCCAAGACTCAAATGAAATTCATAAAATGAGTTGAAACTCTAGATAACATTCTCGGTAATTAGAGATCACCAGATGACAAGACAGGGCTAGGATATAAGGAAAGTATAAAAATTATCAAAGGTGAATCAAGCACCAGCATGTCAACTAGTGAGAAGCCTACAAGTTATGCAAATGCTCTCAAGGGAAACAACAGTCAGACTAACAAACCAAAAGATGATAAGAAGAAGCAGTCATAATTGGATCATCCCAACTATGCAAACAAATGTGAAGCAAGGAAGAAACATGTGTCTGAATCTTATCAAGCTGACAGACAAAGAATGATTCTTACAAGTAAGTTTTTCATTCCAAGGCATCCAATTTTTTCTATGGATATTATTTTTCTTGGGGAAACTTTGGGCATAAGGTTCTGAGTTGCAAGACTTTTAGACATAACATAAATCTATAAATGAGATTCAATAAACCTTGAATGGATATAGATCAAAATGTCTTTTACCCTCTACTAAATGACCTTGAATGACACAAGGCAAGTGAATGCAGAAGAAATATGCTACCTATCTATAAGCGAGACAAAAAAGAATATTTTACCAAGGTTTGGAGGAAGAAAAATAAAAACAAAGAAAATTGTGGACTTTCTCTATATGACAAAAATCAAGAAAATCAATGGTATATTGATAGTGGTTTCTCCAACCACATGGCAGGAGACAAGAGTAAGTTTGAATTCCTAACTGAAGAAAAGGGTGGTAATGTTACTTTTGGAAACAATGCTCCAGCTATAATTAGAGGAAAAGGAACTATTGTACTAGATGAAGATAAGAAGGGAAAGACCAAAGCACAAAATGTGTTGTATGTAGATGGTCTAAAACATAACTTGTTGAGTGTAAGTCAAATGTGTGACCAAGGACACAATGTTCTCTTTCATTCAAAAGGTTGTAAAGTAATGGATGCGAATACAGGAAAGACTATTGTCAAGGGAGTCAAAACTTCAGGAAATGTGTATGTTCTAGAAGAAGGAAAAGAAAAATGTTGCATTGGTAAAACTGATGAGAGTTGCTTTGGCAGAAAATACTAGTCCATCTTGGTTTTAATCAACTTGTTAGGCTAGGGATACAATATGTTGTGAGAGATATTCCCAAAATTTCCAAACCTGAGAATATTGTTTGTAAGTCATTTCAAGGAAAGAGAACACTACCACTCGACCTCTTGAGTTGATTCATACAGATACTTTTGACCCCACTAGTACACAATCACCTCGAGGTGAAAGATATTTCCTTTTGTTGATTGATGACTATACCATAATGACTTGGGTTAGATTGTTGAAGCATAAATTTGAGGCTTTTGAAACATCAAAATATTTAACACACAGGTAGAAAATGAAATGGATTTAAAAATAAAGTGTTTAAGATCATACAAAGGAGGAGGATTCACATCTGATGAATTCAACAATTATTGTGAAAAGCATGGGATCAAGAGACAGTTTTCTATTGCTAGAACCCCTCAACGGAATGGAGTAGTAGAAAGGATGAACATAACAGTTCAAGAAATGGAAAGGGCCATGCTTGATGAATCAGAAGTACCTAAAACCTTTTGGGGAGAACTTGTTCAAACTGTTGTTAACATTCTCAATAAAGTGCATATAAGAGTATACTGTGACAAAACCCCTTATGAGCTATGGCATGGAAGACCAACATCAATAAAACACTTCAAAATTTTTGGAAGCAAATGTTACATTAAAAGAAATGAAGACATCTTAGATAAGTTTGATTCTAGAGTTGATGAAGGTTTCTTGTTAGGATACTC
>SNQJ01S0014496.1:116594-178694 GCA_010110895.2 Picea sitchensis | reverse complement strand
TACAGGTACTTAGCCTTCTTGATGATTTCTGTCAAAGTTCTAGGTTCATCATATTGAATCTTCTCTTTATAGAATGAAGGAAGTCCACTCAAAAACCTTTTTATCTTCACCTTCTCATCCTTTATAAACCCCACATACTTTAGCAATCCCAAGAACTTATTTTCATACTCTCCCATGGTCATGCTTCCTAGCCTGAGTTCAAAGAATTCCTGCATTTTCTTGTCATAGAAGTGCTCTGAAAGGTACTCCTTCTGAAAATATCTCTTGAACCAAGTGATCCTACTCTCATTAATGTGTTCAAATTGCTTCAATTGATCCCACCACATAGAAACTTTTCCATGCAAATGGTATGTGGCAATTCTTTCTTCAAGATTAGGTGAATAGTTGTGAAATTGAAAATACTTCCTGATTTCGAGCAACCATGCTTCAACATCATCTTCCCTTTCTATTTCAGCGTCAAAGGATGGTGGCTTAAGATTCCTTAACTCTCCTTGTAAGATGTCCAGTTCATCTCTTCTTATTTGGTTCCTAATAGGATACACCTCTAGACTGCTTATGGAGTCTTCAGATGCATAAAGTATCCTTGTTGAGTGTTGAGGTGAGTGATACCTATGAGTCCTACTAGCACTTCTAGAATAACTAGTCCCTCTGTATTTATCTCTTCTTTCATGTTGTTTTCCTCCTTCCTCGTTTCTTGAGCTTGATCCCTTCTTTGCTTTTCTATGCGGCTGATTTAGGCTTCACATTACTTGAGCATTTATTTGGTTATGTTATTTCATTAATATCTAATTGTCTGCTTTATAACTCTACACTTCTATTTTCGGGCTTCTCACAGTCTCTATTAATGTCTCTTGTTCCCCTCTATCCCCGTGTCCATTTGATTCTGTCTCTGCATTTCTAACACTGATGTTTTGACCCTGGGTTGCTTTATCCTGATTGAAGGCTCCTTCCCCTTCCTCCATTTCCTAGATTTGCATTTTTATCTTGTTTATATCCCTTAATTCTGCGAGTGTGTGTGTGACAGAATCCTTGTTAGCCAAAACGAAAGCATAAGCATGTATACGCATTTCTGGAAAGGACTATAAAAGAATTATATATATAAATTTTCTCTTTTTTAATTTTCCCTAAGACCATCAGTCATTTTATTCTAAATTGGTTGTGAGTGTTGCTGCTCGAAACAATTTTATGGGTGCATAACTAAATTCCTGTCTTTGAGAGCTTTCCAACAACTATTTTCTTGCTTAATTTCGAGCTCGGGTCAAAAGTTATGGCCTTCTGCAAATCCTTAGGTCGTTATTCATTAAATTCCACTTTAATGTCATGTGACATCCATGTCGCGCTAAGTCACTTGGATCGTTCGATGTGGTGTTGATGTGGACATTGACGTGACACCTACCACCTGGTCCCTCGGTTCCCTAATCAACGTTTTGAAACACTTCAGAGCCTTTATTTATCATCAGAATCTTCTCCGTCAGAGTGCATCCACTCTAAGCTTCACTTCCCACTCTGAAATAACTGGTTTGATGACACCCTTCAAGTAGATTTAACAGTTCTCGAAGTCGAGGAACCAACGAATCTGATTGTTTCAGAGTCTCCACCTGCACAACGGTTACTCTCCGCTCTCAGCGCCCATTCTCCATGCTACATATGGGGCCCATGAGATTTACGGTTGATGTCGTATCTACCCTCCTGTCGTTCTACGACTCACATTTCTACTCGAATCCCTTTCCATCAGAGTATCCTAACTCCTGTCTTGCTAACCACTCCAACCACCGCACTCTGACTGTAATCCCTACGATGGATCCAACGATACCTAATATTGTCCTCCAATGGTCAGGATTCGGTTGAATTTTGCAACTGCTTGAAAGTCAAGGTCCATTCCTTTAACTCTTCCTACACGGCCTTGTGGGATTCACGATAGATCGACGACTGTCGTTATGTCATGCCCACTCATCGATCAACGACATAGATCGTTCATCGGAGTTCCTCCTGTCGAAGTGCATCCTCGTCCAAGAATACAACTCACTATGATCAACACCCCTATGATGAACGGTCGAGATCTATCATCCTATAGATCTAAGGGTTAAGATTTAAAGTGAAGGCCTAAGGGCCTCCACGCCCAACTGGGACCACTCTTGTCCCGCCGAACAACCAACTGTCGACACGTATCATCCTCCGACTACGTTGATTCCCATGTTGATGTCCTCATCACCTTGACCACCGAGTTGTCACACCATGTCACCAAGACATCACCGTTCTCTCTCCTCCTACTCGAACCACACTAGACCTGCGAGTCAGATCATGGGAATATTTCCTAATAGATCGAAGGTCCTCCTTTTCTCTCGAAGTCCCTCCCGTTGGAGTGCCTCCACTTTGGGCATCCAAGGTCACTTTGACTCTCAAACTCCGACGACACTCACTGCAATGGATCTAATGGCCCATATCTCTTCGAAGCCACTCTCTAATGGATCAATGACTATCGCATTCCCTCATCGTCGGACTCTGATACCAATCTTGGACTCAGACATCCCGATGGCAGTATCCTCCGACCAATGGTGGATATCTGTCCATCCTCATATCCAACGGTTGTCAATTAAGGGCGATCAACCAAAGGCTTAGGCCTAACAAGGGCCCACCAACTCACCTGGCACATCCGTCTACTACACGTGGAAATGGGGGGGCGTATCATAGGTTGAAAACTGGCAAGGTACAAAGGATGATGGGGCATCGACTGAACATAAGAACTGGGATTTAGACGTGGCGCAACTTTGCCGGGTTCTGTGACTCTTCATGCTTCATGCAAATGTCACAAAGGTTTGGCCTTTATTTTTACACTGTTCATTCTCCTTTCTCTGCATGCATGTGGAATAAAGATTTACGCAGTCCATAATTTGACGGTGGATAATTCACTTAGAATATTGATCGATGGTGATTGTTCGTTGGTTTCCTCGCTAGGCACACCATCGCTTCGGAGGCTCACATCGCGAAGGGAAGGCTAGATGAGAAGCTAGGGCCACGATGGATCGCCCAAGCACTATTTCCACGGTGATCTCGACACTTTTACACCTCAAGATTGTCCGATAGCCAATAATTGATTCAAGAAATACCACCAGAATTTCTGTAACAGGCCCCTTCAAGGCCCAATGTTGTAAACCTAGGGCTCTGATATCAATCTATGACACACCCAGAGCAACAAACCCCAAAAAATTTATTTTCTTTTAAATACGATTTGCTCCATGCTCTACTCGAAAACAGACCCATTACCCGAGTGTCTCTAAATTCACACTCTTGGGCTATTTTGAATTTATTGTATCAATTAATTAAATGAAGACGCACATAATATACATATGTATTCATCAAGATTCTTGTTAATTGTAAAACTAAAATGTTAACATATCATGCATGAAAGTAACCAACAAACAAGATAAGTATAAACATATCATATCTCAGAGATAATAATATTACACAACAGAAATAAATATGCAACAGAGAAAACCATGACAGAGAGAGAGCACTTATCTTTATTAAATCAATCACCAACTGACTACAGACCAAGGACATTCCACCCAACCATAGATGCTATTGTTTCAAGTCTCAACAACAGGTCACCCCCGAGCTAGGGCCATGAATCCATAAGGGCAGTTCCAGGGTGTCACTCAACTTCCCAAACCAATCAACACTCAATCTCTCAGAGGTTTCTCAACACAAAACAATTTGAATTACACCAACTCTCTTCTTTCCAGCATGCACAACCCAAGAGAATAGACCCCCTTCTCTACCATGCAGTCCCTCAGGATATCCACCTCCTTCCCGATCTCTAGTGCATCTAACCAAGAATCTCTATGCCGAGACTCTCATGATTCACAGCTATGAACAAAACTTAACACTTGCCAATGCATATCAAGCATGCAAGCATTAATTCATGGTTGGAATACACCAACAATTACTAAAACCAACAAACAATGACTTCATCCTCAACAATTTGCCCCCATGTCCCAATCTAGGAACAAGAATGAATGAGGAATGATAAATGAGCAACAACGAATGTAAGTGTGAAAGAGTGAATGGAGAAGAACCCCCAACCTGGGCACAATATGGGTATATATATACATGAGAAATCAAGAACCACATGGCCTTCCTCCAAGAAGGTCATGCAACCATCTCTCTCCATTAAAACAATTATGGGTAAATAAAAATATAATAAAATGACTTATCCTCTTAATCCCCCTTTCTTGTGGAATCATAGCCCCCTATAACTCTTGTCCTTGTCCGTCTAGCAGTCAACGATGTATTTTATTAATAATGTCGATCAAAGCATTACATTTCATAGGCACTATGACCTCTTTCAATTGTTTGGGCGCTCTAGCCTTTCATCAAATAAAACAAAATACATTATTTAGTATGGGGACTCAGAGTTGGGGTATTACATCAACATATGCATTATTTGATGTGGACCACTTAATGAAAGCTTGCTAAAGAAGCTAGACACCTTGTCTTTGTGAATCCCCACATGAGTTCACATGTTATGAGCATTGTCAATTCTTGTCAATATAGGAATTGGCGTCACAATTAGTTTAGACACTTCATGATTTTTAATCCCACACTCACCATAATGCCATTTGTTTTTTTATGTTTACCTCCAACACTTGTCATAGTGTCATTTCCTTTGTTATATTCTTCTTGTTTCTAGCAACATTGACATCAGTGTGACGATACATTGAAAATATTTTGAGAATTCCCTATAGCTCTCTTTCCCCTGCCTCATTCCAATCCCAAGATTAATGAGACATACCCTTTGTAGCATTAATGTTTGGAACAACATTTTTGAAACTAGGTGGGATTCTTAAGAAAACTAGGGAGAAGGTAACATACTTTTTATTATCATCAAACTTATGCATTAGAGATTATGCTCTAACATCCTACTCTTTCATGCATTTTTGCATGGTTTGAGAGATAAAGTGAACAATCAATATCTTCAATAAAAAATAACATACTTGGTGGTCTTTACGAGTAATTTCATTTAGTTTTTCATTTCTATGGATCTTGGGAAGCTCCAAATTATAAACATCTTAGCTTAAATAATAAGCAATGGATGCAATCATGCTAGATTACCATGTTCCTAGAGGCCTATAATCTAAGCATGGTCTCTTCATTACTTTTATAGTATGTTGATAGAATTATCACCCTTCAACAAAGGCCTCAAGATCTACTACAATTTGTTCTTTTCTAATGAAATCTAAAATGAGCATGACTCTCGTGGTTAATAAAGATTGGGGTATGCTCAAAATATGAATGTAAGATGCATTGCTCATGCATCATATGGATACATAGATTACATCCTCAAGCTTATATGGATACAAGATTACATCCTCAAGTTTTATATTGTGATTTTTAACACTTTGAAATTCCTCCAAAAAAACCATGACTCAATGGTTATGAATTATTATTATTATTAATGTATATATAACCTATCAAAAGGTTTATATTTCAAATTACAAAGTATGTTTATTGTTACTTTATATAAAAATTTCAACTTATTTATGTAATTTTTCTTTAAATTTTAACATTTTAAATAATTGGAAGGAGAATATTTTATTTAGAATAATTATTTTGAAGTGTTTATCTACTTTACTTTACTCGTATATATTGAACTACACCTAATTTTTCAACATTACATCATGAAAAGATTAAAGGAATATATTTCATCAGGAAAAAGTTGAACGAATACATATCCTTCAACTTAAAATTTAAAATATTAATACCAACTTTAAACAAACATCCTAAAAATACCACCCTCCAGGCTCCAACGATGACTTTAACCCCACAACTTAATCTAAATGTTCTACCTTTTGGTGGTGAAGACAAAGTCTCGAAACTCTAAAAACATTACCACCCATTTTTACCCAATAAATTGTTGGAAATAACTCACCTAACACAAAATCAGCTACACGTGCTTCAGCCTTCACCCACAGCTCACCCATTCTCTCCCAACGATACATAACATAAAGCCAGTCGACGCTAGCTTTGCTGACACGTAAGCATTAACGTCATGTCATTGGAATGTGTACCCTCGGAATCGACAGGTGGAGGCTGAAAATTCGCTGACACCTGACTTGGAATCATACTTATTTGCACATAAAGTAAACATAAAAAGACGCACATTTCACAAAGCACCGTTGCACTGGGTGCACTTTTAGAGGAAAGAGAAAATAAATGGCACTGTCAACCTGATGAAGAATCCATGCTTTCTTTATCCTAATCCTTCATGAAATCTCAAAAATTTCGATATTCATAGCAAATTCGCCAATTTATGCTGCCGAATCGGTCTCGGAGAGGCAAGGGTGCGGGGGAGTAGACGTTTTCCGGCTCAAATTCGACGGAAACTCGCACATTTTCGGCTTCGTTTTTACTGGTGTCCGCCGGAACGGCTCTTTTTAACTGATATCATATCTCCGAGCAGACCCTTGGGAATCTAAAATGGATGTTGGCGAAATTTGAGGTGTCGAGGCGAAAATGGGGACAATGTGTGAATTATGCTGCAAAATGAGCTCAACAGTGTATTGTAGAACCGAAGCTGTGTCTGTGTGTTTGTCGTGCGACAGAGACGTTCATGGCGCCAATGCCCTCTCGAAACGGCATCTTCGGACCCTTCTCTGTGATGGATGCGGCGTCCAGCCTGCGACATTCATTTGTAAAAACCATAAATTGTCCTTCTGCCATAATTGTGATAGGCAAAGCCATTCCAAGTCATCGCAGCATAAGAGCACGTCTATTAATTATTACACTGGATGCCCCTCTGCAGCAGAGCTTACTGAGCTATGGAGTTGTGAGTTGGATGGCCCGGGTGTTGATGAAAAACAAGGACCAGATGAACCAGGTATAGGGTGGGGCAATTCACTGGGGCGATTTGACGGTTCATTGGACTCCCTTTCAGCCACCGGCGTCGATGCAGGATTCGTGCAGAATTTGAGTTCGGGGATACAGGGGCCTTCTGCATTTGCAATGGT
The DNA here is from genome assembly GCA_010110895.2 of Picea sitchensis. Lineage (NCBI taxonomy): Eukaryota > Viridiplantae > Streptophyta > Pinopsida > Pinales > Pinaceae > Picea > Picea sitchensis. The sequence goes on along the minus strand of SNQJ01S0014496.1, from coordinate 171,687 downwards.
TGATTTGCCGACGTTTTCGCAGCGCAATTTCAAGGTGAAAAAAGTGATATTTGATTCAGAAGGTTTCGCTCGTACCATGGCAGGCATGGAGGTAAGTGTTTTAATTCGACCATTGTTTTTAAAGACAAGTGAATGGAATTTTAGGAATGAATGAATTAAAGTCAAAGGAAAGAAGTATAGGAAAATTCTAAAGGAAAGTGAAAGAGTCATAAAAAAAAAGTCAGACTTCTAATTGAAGCTCAAATAAAGTTACAAGTTATTGGATTCATAAGGTGATAACAGATTGGATTTGGCAATTCAAATCATTTAAGTTACAACCATGCCTCTTTGTGCCACAAATAATCTTGAGACCATTTTTCTTGTACCACCATTGGCTTAAAATCATCTTGTTTCAACATCAAGCTCAAGGAGTTCCTTCTCTCTTATAAAACCATTTTTTTCTCGTTTATTATGAATACTTTCCTTTTGTCAAATTCCACTATCATGTCCTACTTGAAAAATTCATTTATTAAAATCAACATTGGATTCAAGATTGGAATATAAATAACACTTACTGTTTCTTTAAATCAACATTTATAAGTTTGAAGGTTTCTTTACATTAAACATGGAAGACTAACACCTGAAGATGGATGAAACTCCAATTTGTAAGCCATACTTCGAATCCTTTGCAAAACCTTATAGGGGTCATAGATTTTGAATTGTTTCCATGAATGTTGTGGCTATTGTACTTGCTTTAAAAGAATGAGAAAAAGAGCAAAAATGGGCATACTTTGTCAGTCGATCCACTACTACCATGATGACAGTCTTTCCTTCAGATTTGGGTAAAACTGTAATAAAATCCATTGAAACTTCTTCCGAACGTTGACCTAGTATAGATAATGGTTGTAGGAGACATGGAGTCTTGATTATCTCTCCTTAATGGTTGTAGGATACCTCGAATCTTGCTTAACATGTATAGGGCTCCTTAATGGTGATCATCTTATCACTGGTCACTTTTTTTCCACTTTGTCCTTTATCTCAGGCACATTGAGAGGATGCACAATTGGATAGAGAGATACTACAACTTTATACTAGTGAAGCAATTCCATTGTTGCAATTATCGTTAGAGATGCAATTTCTAGAGAAAAAATGTGCTAATGAATTGAATATCTCATGTAGAGTTAGTGGGGTTTGCATATTCTTCTAAGATGTATTATAATCAACACAAACATCCCACATGTATGTTGTGCCAGTTGTTGGTTGGTCATTTGATGGTTCAAATTCTCTCAATGCTTCAATGGGTTCCTCTCTTTACAATGCTTCGATTGGAACTTCATCTTCGACTGTTGTGGAAGCATCATTAGGTGGAGATGATTCCATTTTGGCAATGCCATGACCAACATTGGGGCCAATTCCACTATTTTTGTGGAGGACGTGTTGCAACGCTAGGAAAATCACATTGCTCTATGTGGTACTCTTACCGTAGAAGCTCAGTTTCCTTGTCAAGACACGTTCCTCTATTGGTGTCCGCAAAAGGTTGGATCTCACTTAGACTAGAAAAGCATTTCTTTCATTTGCTAGCATGATTTTGTTGCTCTTCCTTCACATTATATCACTGAGAAACAAAGTACGAACCATTCACAATCAAAATATCATTACATCCAAATTTCTCAAAGTTGGAGCTTGAACCTGACTAGCTAGGTAAAACTTGTATTTTCTTGTTCTTTGTCTCACGAATTGATCAATTTAAAAGATTTGTAGTTGGTGTGACCATGCTTGTAAAGGTGTAATTGGTGTTTGAAACATGAGGTATAGAAAACCTTTGAGCTACTAAAGACGTACGGACATGACTTCGTGTAGTGACTGAAGTCATATTTTTGGATGAAAGCAATCGAACCCTAATGGATATATTGACAAGTTTTGTTTCATGCATGGAGTTTTAAAAATTGAATATGTTGGAGAGTTTATGTAGCTCAAGGAAATGCCATCGTTACTGTAGTGTCCCCAAGGCCGAGCCCCGTTACAGATCATGATATATGCAATGAATTGTAAATGTGTTCTATAGGCTGGTGAGCCAAGTTTTGTATAAGCTAGAAGGCTTATGTGTTTGTTAGGCCAGGAATCCTAAGTGTTTGAGGGCCAGGAGCCTGCTGTTGTACTTGTATGTATGCAGAATAATCAATAAAATATAAACACCGCCAGTTGCAGACCGACCACGATGAATGAGTGAAGGGGGACTGAGCGTCCATAGAGTGGGCAAGGAACTAGGGGCTGGAAGGTGGGAAAGGGGCTGAGTGTTGAGCCTAGGGGCTTAGGCCTGGAATAATATTTTAATATTATTTCCTAAAAGCCATGTGCATATTATTTTATCCTAAGTTCCTAGCAAAAAGGAAAGGGTGTACAGGGAGGCATGCGGATGGAACGCATGCAGTTCCCAGGGTGACAAATGTCTACCCTGACGCATGCAAATAAAACAGAAAGGAACAACCGTGGGGGGGGATCTCGGGCATTTTCCATTCGACCCGACTGCCCTGAGCAGGAGCCGTATGAGCCAGTCTGCAAGAGACCTCGTGTATGTCTGTTATAGAGAGGAAGCATGTGTTGGGTGTTGAAGAATGCGTGTTTACCCTTGTTCAGAGCCATGGAGTCTGTCTGTGAGAGAAAACTAGTGTGTGCGTTCCCTGAATGAAATGTCCATGTCAATTTCGGGGAAGGGTCTCTGTTTGCCCAGGAAAAGCTGAGCGAGCTTGTGCGTGGAGCCCTATTATGAAATCTTGACCGTGAGAACATCCTGTGACTGCTGAACTGGTTCTTGGGAAGCCTGTGTCCATTTTCCCTGTGTTTGTTGTGGCACGCAGTTCTGGACTGCGTGAGGCTTGTTGGCCTGTGAGCGACTCCCTCCAGGTGAGAGAGTGCGCAGAGGAAGGAGAGAGCTCTTGGAAGGAACCCTAGCAGTCGTGGAGCTTAACACTCTCCGTGTGAGAGAGTGCGCAGAGGAAGGAGAGAGCCTTGGAAGGAACTCCTCAGAGGTCGTTGGCCAACCCGGAGACTTCCGTCCGGACTGCCTCTCAGAACCTGGGTTGCAGTGAGGACCTGGCAATGGGTTGACCGCCCCAGTGTGACAGAGAAGGTGCACTCTCCCGGGTGGGAACAGGCATGTGGGGAATGAGGTCTGCGCGAGCGTGGGAGATTCCCTCGGGAGAGCATTCTCCTTCCGGTGGTTGTGTGTGACTCACTCCTGTGAATCCCACTGAGTCCGGATTTTGCCCTGGGTGAGGCCAGCCCCACGGGATGACCACCGCTGAGCGAGGAGCAAGCGGGCGTCTACTACCGGGAGGTTCGCGGGAAGGCCTTCAGATTTGGTTGGTGGATTTTCCATCACACAAGATAAGTGTTTAATTATATTTTTACCACATTTTATCATGACTCTACTAGATATGTTATCATGTTTTCCATTGTGTAAATGAGTTACTATTGAAAGCTATGGATTGTTCAATTATAACAGTAACTATATGTCTATTCTAAGAATTAAAATGTATCTCTTTGTTGTTATGCATGTGATTATACAATTCTGGATGTTTTATGTAAAAGTCCATGTACATTGGTTAGCTTATATTTGAAAGCCTCAACGCTAAAAGTGACACTACAAATTGGTATCGAGTTAAGGTTTCGGTTAATCGTAGCCTAGATGGGCCGCTGGAGCCGTCTTTGACCAGAATGCAGGGAAATTGAGTCTGAGGACCAATTTCGACCCCGTTTCTCCGGCCATCAAGGAGACACTTGATGAGTTTTTATTAACAACTCAGGAAGTATAGCTGTGCTATGAAACCGCAGGCCGGGTGTGTCTATGGGTCATTTTGAGAAAGGTCTCAAGCACCAATGGTGTTAGGAACCCAGGATCCGTTTCGAGGAAGAGAGCCTCGTGGATCAGCTTCTGATTCGAAAATGTGCATAAGGATTAAAATTCCTTTGGAAATGGCACAGAAGTGTGGAAACCGCGATACGCCAAATTCCGGAAGTTAGTTAGAAACCGGCCTCAGCCGACCGACTGGCCGAAAACTACGTACCGTTGATTCGCTGAGGTGTTTGAAGGTTAAACCTCAGAAAATAGGGGCGAAATCTTCGAAATAGATCTAAACCGTCCGAAAGATGAAGGACACGTGTCATGAGATTTCCAATTTCGGGAAATCGAATCGAGATCGAGTCACGATAAACGTGGAGTTCGAATTTTCATAGTAAAAGTCCCTCGGCTAAACGACCGAGCCATCCGCTCGGTATGCTGGCCAGCGCTTATCGTCTACCTGAGATCCGGATAATCTTCGACTCACATAGGTGAGCCGCTTTTGATCTTGCAATCGCATGGTCTCCGAGATTTGATCCAGCCGCCCAACAAATTTGAGACACGTGGAGATCGAGCTTAATTCGGCTTCGGTGATAATGTGCTACCAGTGGTTTTGAGTTGACAGCGATTTTCATCGGGGAATCAAAAGTCCTAAAGTCCCGAGATTGAATTGGGATTGTCCATTCGTTGTGGACGTGTGGTAGTAATCTAGAAAATCGGGAAAGTCCCGATAGAAGAGTCATCCATCAAAATTGGGGTTCGGAATCGCTAATCTCGAGATAATTTGTGTTTCCGGCTTTGAAATCAAACTCGATAGAGGTAGGATCGCGGGTCGGTAAAGGAGGTCATGTGAGCCCGGTTTAGCTCGAGGGCTAATCTGAGTTAGAGGCATCGGCGAAGCCTAAACTGAAGGATCTCTTCAAGGTCAGATCCGAGGAAGATCTCGATCGTCGATTTTTTCAGAATGAATACGGACACGCGGAGCTGTACCCACGCCAATGGGGATGAGGAGAGAGCGAGAAAGGTGGGACCCGATGACGCGTTGAAAGTGACGTGGAATCGCATGAACTTTCCACGCACATCGCGGTGGCGGGCCATACCGGCCGCGGACCCGAGGGCAGAGTGAGCTCCACTCTGGCTCCGGTTTGGAGAACGAAGTGGGTTTGAAAGCCTCGTGGGCCGGAACCCCGAAACTTGAAGTCCCGGAATGCCGAGAAGATGGAAGTTCAGAAACCGGTTAAGTTCCGGTACCGTAAACTCAAGGTCCCGAAGTCCCCGGAATATTGGAAATTGAAGTTTCGCATTGACCAAAAACACAGAGTCATCGAGCTCGGAATATTCGTGAAATTGAAACATTTTATTAAACATCGATGGTTATGAAATACGACAAATTGTCAAGAGATGAAGGCTCGACAAAATCAAGTCGTCTGCGCATTATATTGAAGAAGACTGACGAGTGCCATAACCGTTGGGAAATTGCCACAACACAAAGAAATGGAGATACATGATACTTCCGCTCAAGAAACTTATTTAAAACGAAATGTCTTTTTAGTTTGTTCGAACTGGCTTATAAATATTGTGGATTGTTCGTGAAGATTTAATGGCCCGACAAATTTCAAATTTAATTCGCACGTGAAAAGCGCAGCAGAGTTCAACGGCCAACCTCGCGACCAACGCTGAGTATGAGTGGGGAAAAGTGCAGCTTTACCCCCGAAATAGAAGATGAACGGGAAGAAAGGATGTTAACCCCGAGGTCGTAAGGATCGAACTTTAATGGGCATGGAAAAGAGATGGATATGAAGGACATATGATGAAAATCATTGAAGGGTTGCAAAGAGAGGCCAAGGATGAACATACGAAAGCTCATGAAAGTCGCGGATCGACAAGGGAATTAAACTAAAATCTGAAGAGCCCCGAAAGAATAGAGAAGAAACTTGAGAAGGAAGAGACTCAAGTACCACGAGAGTCGCAAAAATCATGGGAGAAGAAGTAGATCGAGGAGTGGCAGCCGACATCACAATCGCTCCCAAAAAACATTCTATTGTGGAGACACACGCCAGCTCGAGCCCGGCCCCCACCAAAACATCAAAAATCTAGAAGGAGGAATTGAAAGGAGAGATGAATAAATTAAACCTCCAACATCTGGCTGGAGAAACATAAGAAGGAGGAAGATGCCTAGACATGGTTACCGGCAATGAAGAAATACTTCCAAATGCACTATTCCGCCCGTGCGTATAGGTAGAATCTCGCACCAAATTAAAGGAAAAGCGCCCATGGTGGACGGCCAGTAGGTGCAACACATCAGAGAAAGATGTCAATGGAAGGTTTAAGAGGTATTTCGAAGAAATACCTAACTAAAAGATACTACGATTTAAAGATGAAGGGGTTCTTTGAACTCAAGCTAGGCAAAGATGACCATCGATGAGTATGAACGGTTTTCTGGAACTATTGAGGTATGTTCCATTCATCAAAGACGAGGTTGCCAAAATTCAGAGGTATCTGAGTGGATCGCCACCTTCCATTGGTGACAAGTAAGATTCAATATGATGATCCTAAGACCATGGAAGAAACCATAAGAAGGGAGAGTCGCCTATATCAACAACAAAGAGAAAAGCCTACCTTTCTAAAGGCTTGGGACACCGTGAAGAGGTTTAAGAAAGAACAGAGGCGTAAGGGGAAGCAAGCCTTCCTTTTTTTAGGAACAGTCCTTGGGGACTGTCATCTTTTAAAGAGCCCGGGAAATTTGAAGGGAGTGAGCAAATGCTAAGGCCTCCACCCATGGAGGCCTTAGTTGTGGAAGGGAATCATAGGTACAAGAGATCGCCTCATTTAAAAAGACAAAGCAAGAATCGCCATACCGTTAAGTCGAAATGGAGGATATGGGCAAATGTATCGTCGAGGGATCTATGCAAATTTTGGACAATAAGCAAGCGTAATTTCAATCAAAGATTACGATCGAAGTGGAAGGTATGATCAACAACCACCTCACTTGTTATTTTAATTGATTCAGGGCTAGCCATAGTTATGTAGATCCTAGAGTGGTGGAGAGTTTGCGCCTAACAAGAAGCAAACATGAGAAGTCTTGATAGTGTCAGCTAGGGCTACTGTGGACTAAGAGGAAGGTCACTGAATTATTTAAGTCCTGTTTCGGTGATTATGAAAGAAATGAGCACTCATATCAATTGAATATTCTAAATCTTCTTTAGGCTCATATGATTGCTTAATTGGGATGGATCGGTTGGAACAAAACCATGCCCTTATGGATTTTCGTAACAAGAGATTCACATGTCCGGACGAAGAGGGAAATCAAGTAACAGCTCAAGGAATTCCCAGAGTCGTGAATGTTAGAGAAATCTCAGCTATGAAAATTAAGAAATGTTACCTAAAGGATGTCAATTATTTGTTTCTAGTGGAAGAAGTATTCCAAAAATGTGGTCTCGAATCCGGAAGACCACAGGGTACTCAAAAAGTTTGAGGACATGTTTCAGAAGGTGCTTGGACTACCTCCTCGGTGACACGATTTTCTATAACCGATGCCCCGAGTGCCTCCACCTTCAAGGGCTCCTTATAGAATGAGCACAACATAGTTGAAAGAGTTGCAACTACAAAATGAAGAGCTACTGGAGAAAGGTTACATTCGCCCCAACATGTTACCATGGGGAGCCCTTCGATTCTATTCGTGAAGAAGAAAGATGGGATGTTGAGGTTGTGCATTGACTTTCTGCAGTTGAATAAAGTCACCGGTTAAGAATGGGCATCTCCGCCGAGATCAGATGATCTTTCGACGCTTGAAGGATGCTAAATATTTTGAAAACAGATCTTCGATTTGATATCACCGCGAGAATAAGGGATGATGACATCAACAAGACCGCCTTTTAGAATACAGTACCTACCACTATGAATTTACAGCTGGTGCCGCCGGATCGGCCCAACGCTACCAACCGCCTTCTGTCATGTGCTTAATGGTCGGAGTGCGTCTGCTATTTGGACAAGTTTTTCATAGTCTTCTTGGACGATATCTGCGTACTCCAAGACAGAAGAGGAACACGAACAACATCTTATAATGGTGTTGCAAGTGTTGAGAAAACACAGCTCTTACGCGAACCGTGAGCAAGTACCATTTACCAAAAGCGCATCATTCTCTCACATTATTTCTGAAGAGGGGATCACCGTGGATCCCGAGAAGGTACAAACATTCAAGAAATGGCCAGCCGCCAAGGAATGACGGGTTGATCCTTTTATGGGTATGGCGTGCTATTATAGGAGGTCTATAGCCGTGATTTTCAAGGATATCTCTTATCCATGACTTCTAAAGGAAGGAGATAAGAAGTTCCAAAGGATCTAAGAATGTGAGAGCAGCCTTCCAAACAATTGGAAGCAAATCGGCCACAAGCGCTCCAATCCCAAAAGACTGTTGATCCAAATAAGGATTACATAGCAAAAGCACGACGCGTTGTAAGGGGAAGGTCGAGGAGTTCTTAGCCAAGAAGTATTTGTAGTTTTCTATGAATCTTGGAAGTTGAAAGAGCATGAAAAAGAATTATGCCACCATGATTTAGAGCTGGCAGCAAACATCCACGCCTTGAGGAAATGGAAACATTACCCGCGGGCGCAAGAAATTGACCATGAACACTACTAATGTCCGGCGATGACTGATCAACCGACCTTTAACGCCGTGCAAATTAGATACCGGAATTTCAGGCGTAATATGATTTTGACATCAAGCATATCAGTGGAAAGATAATATATGGCCGATGCATCAAAGAGAAAAGTGTATCTAATTACATGCTGCTAAACCATTATACGTACAAATCAGATTAAAGACATATCTCTGAAGTTTGTAAATGCCGGATGCAAGATAAAAAGATTTGCAAAGCTACAGCAGCATGAAAACCACAAACCAAGGAAAGTTACACCTTGGGAACCGATGGTTTACTTCTGCATAAGAACATAGTATATGTACCTAATGTCCCGAGATTTGAAGCCGGTAATTCTAAAAGAGATGCATAACGTGGCTTATGCTGGACATCCAGGTTACTAGAAAATGATAACAGGACTTAGAAAACTATTTTACTTGTCTAATATGAAGGGAGAAACATTAGATTATTTGGCTAGGTGCCAAGATTTTTAGAAGGTTAAGGCTGAGCATATGCACCTAGCAGGGTTGTTGCAAACTTTTCCTATTCCTGAATGGAAATGGACGTGGTAACAATGGATTTATCATAGGATTGCCCAGAAAAAACAAGCAACATAATTTATCTAATCATGGTGGTGGTGGACAAGCTCATTAAAGCTGCCCATTTTATTCCACTGAAACGTCCACCTACGAAATATTAAAAAGGTTTGATACCTTCTTAAAAGAAGTTGCACGCTGCATGGAATTCCTAAGACAATTGTGTTCGATAGAGACCCGAAATTCACATCGAATTTTTGGAAGGATCGTCAAAGGATTCAAACGAATCTGAACTCTAGCACAACATACCATCCCTAGGCCCCGATGGACGTAGCTGCAGAGAGTGCAAATGTGAGTAATAGAAGAAGGCCGAGAATGTATGTGATGGATAAACCACTCTGTGTGGGAAGAATACTTGCATTTGTGAATTCGGGCCACAATAATGGGTAGGTATCATGCCATTGAAAAATGAGCCCGCTCGAAGCGCTTTGAAGAAAGTGCACGACTTTAAAGGAGCCGATAATCCGTACCAATATAGTAGTAGTTGGTCCGAATTGCTACCAAAAGAGATGGAAGATCAAATGATTAAAATTAAAACATATCTAAAAGCCGCCGACAAAGTGTAAAAGTTACTGATAGTACCGTAACCCAGGAGAATTCATGGGTGACCATGTTTTCCCCGAAGTGAAAACTAACAGAGTTCCCTGAAATTGGGAAGCTGCGCCAAATTGGAAACAAGATTTTGTGGGCCGTTTGAGATCCCGGAAAGGATTGGGCCAATTGCAAACATGCTTGCATTACCTCGCATCTATGACTCCAGACATGTAAGCCTATGTTTCATCATTAAGAAATATGTGTACCGGAGGTTAATCATGTTATCGTGATTGGATCAGATCCGGTGGAACTGTATATATCCTCATACATCCCCAGACGATATTGGACAGAGCGCAAACAATTCTAATCGAGCTATAGAGCTTGTAAAGGTCCAAAGGACCTCACGGTCCCCGAGGGATGCATGGGAGCATGCAGATGTTATGCCAAGCAGAGTAATTCACCTTTGGAAAATTTTGGAAGAACTGGTGATGCGATGTAAAGTTGCATTGAGGACAAGGCAAAAATAAGGAGAGGGGATTATAATACCCCAAGGCCGAGCCCTTTATAAAATTGATATATGCAATGAATTGTAAAATGTGTTCTATAGGCTGGTGAACCAAGCTCTGTGGGCAATGGAAGGCTTATGTGTCTATGAAATGTGCAGAAGCCTAAGTGTTTGAGGGCCGTGAGCCCTGGGCCGCTGTACTTGTATGTATGCATAATCAATAAAATATAAACACCTACAAAGCAAGCATCCCACCACTCATGAATGAGCAGCGGGGACTGAGCGCCCACGAGTGGGCAAGTGAACCAGGGCCGGAAGGTGGAAGGGGATGAGGTTGGAGCCTAGGGTTGAACACCGAATAATATTTTATTATTTCAAAAGCCATGCATATTATTTTATCCTAAGTTCCCAGCAAAAAGAAGGAAAGGGTGTGGTCAGGAGGCATGCGATGGAATGTATGCGCTCCTGTAAGTGACAAATGTCTACCCCGACGCATGCAAATAAAACGTAAAGGAATGCCCGTGGGGATTCCTGCGATTTTATCGGATCCATCAGCCTGGACAGAGTCAGATGAGCTGCAATTAAGAGACCTCGCGGTGCATGTTCTGCTACAGAGGAAGCCTATGTTGCGGCCAAGAATGCGTGAGCTTACCCTTTACTGAGCCGCGGAGTTTGTCTGTGGAGAGAAAAACTAGTGCAAAGTGCTCTCAACGAAATGTCCATGCTTCACTTGGCCTCTGCTTGCCCGTGAAAGCCGAAATGAAGCCAGCGTGGAGTCCCTATTCGGAATCTTGACTGCGGGAGAACATCCCAGGATCAGCTGAATCGGGTTCTTGGGAAGCCTCAGGTCCATTTTCCTCAGAGCTTGTTGTGGTGCATGTAGCTTTCCTGGATCGCTGAGGCTTAGAGCTCGGTGGAGCCACTCCCTGTGAGAGAGTGCGCAGAGGAAGGAGCTCTGAAGGAACCCCAGAGCTGCTACAAACCCCGAGACTTCCGGCCCCGGCTCTTCCCCTGTGAATCAAGTTAAGGAGACTGGCAATGGGTTGACCGCCCAGTGATGTAGAAGGTGCACTCTCCGGGTGAACAAGCATGGGAATGAGGGACCGTGGGCAGTGAGCGTGGGAGATTCCCCGGAGAGCATTCCGTCCTTGTGGATTGTGTGTGTGATCAATTCCCCGAATCTCAACCTCGAAGTCCGATTCCTTGCCCCGGGTGGAGCTCGGGCCCCACTGGGGTGACCTCCACCTGAGTTGAGGAGCAAAGGCGGCCTACTACTGGAGGTTCGTGGAAGGCCCGTGATTTGGTTGGTGGATTTCTCCACCGCTACAAGATAAGTGTTTAATTATATTTTTACCTACATTTTATCATGACCGCATCGATCTGCTATCATAAGTGTTATCATGTTTTCTGCTATGTAAATGAATTACTGTTGAAAGCTATGGATTGTCTAATTATAACAGTAACTATATGTTTATTCTGAGAACTAAAATGTATCTCTTTGCTATTACGCATGTTATTATACAAATCTGTATGTTTTATGTAAAAGTCCATGTACAGATTGGTTAGCGAGATGTTTGAAAGCCTCGGCTGCGAAAAGTGACACTATAGTTACTATGTGGGGAGGTACATACTTTAGCATAGTTGTTAAAACTGCAACATATTTTCCCTTTGATGGGGTTTGACTATAGTGCCCCCAAAATATTATCTAATATATGGCTTAATAGAAAAGCGTGAAAATCCACAATGTCATGAAATTTTAGTGTGTGTGCAAGAGGAGGTTGATGTGGTATGTTCAAAGAAGTGATTGATATGGCTACTAATGATGATTGTGGCAATGGTAGGGAACTAATGATATCACAAAAACCTATATATATTAATAAAATTATATCAATGTTCATGCACTGCTCATCACGTGCACATGGCATCATCTCCTCTGTCCCCTCTAACACTATCTATCTTCACGTAGTCTTCAAGGTTTCACATCAAACTTGTACTTATTATACTAAAAACAAGAAAACGGTTTAGGATTTTCATGTTTCCAGTGTTCACTGCTTTACTTGTAAAACTATCACTCCCCACCTCCATGGTGCACGCTTCTCCAACTTCTAACTTGACTTTTTACTCAAACATGTTTTTTAAAAAAGCGAACAACTCTCCACGATTCAGGGAACTGTTATGTCGCTAAGTTGAGGTCGTCCCTCTAAGTTTTCTCTTACTAACAGTAGTGACGAAACTCTCCTCTATATGTAGATAAACAAGGTGGCTAAGGGTTTTGATACCTTGGAGTGTCCATTGTCTTCTTGATGTTATCTTGTTGCATAGTTTTTACAATGTTGCTTAAACATTTTAATTTTTTAACTTTTTTGGTTATGTTTTTTTTTTTTTTTTGATTATTTTTGTCTAAAATTCGGTTAGAAATTTACTTCATTACATCTCAGGGTTTCATCTTAAGGGCTTTTAAAAAAATGAACAATTCTCCTCGATTCAGGGAACTGTGAAGTTGCTAATTTGAGGTAGTCCTTCTAAGTTTTCTCTTACTAATATCAATGACGAAACTCTCCTCTATATGTTTTGATACCTTGACAAGGGGGCTAAGGGTTTTGATACCTTGACATGTCCATTGTCTTCTTGATGTTATCTCGTTAGAATGTTTAGATGTATCCTAAGTTTAACAATAATCATCAACTCTTTAACTCAAAACCTATACATAAATGGACACCATTGTTAAATACATTCAAGGTAGTTATTTCCATAGACTGGTAAACTCTACGGAGGTACACATACCCTACCCCCCTCTGGATTTGAACTTGTGGCCTCTTAGGTGCAAACACATGTTCTTAACCATTAGGCCCACTCAAGTTTATATTTCATAGTATTATTATTATTATTTATTATAAGTGTTATATATTTTTTGAAGTCGACATATGATGATGTAAGCATTACCCAAACTTGAAAACAATTTCTTAAGATGCAAATTTTATGATCATTTAAAATGGATCTCTTTCATGTATAGAGATATATTTGTATTTATGTTTTATTTACATTTGGATAATATATATTATTATTATTTGTTATAACTATTATATGTTTTTTGAAGTCGACATATGATGATGTAAACACTATCTAGGAGACAAAAGTGACAACATCTTTATCAGAGTGGGTTGTAGATACACCTAGCGACTCTCAATACAATAAATATTTTACATCAAGTGAAATTTAAATCCAAATTATTTACACAACACTCCATCTAAACCACTACTATTACTTGAAAAATTATTCTTCACCCAAAAAATCTATATATAAGATTTAAAATTTAGATAGTAAAGAAGATACACCACCACATCTACACAAATACAAATAAAAATTTACATACCATCTCAAAATTACATGTTAACTTATTAACATATAAGCCCATAAATGGTTTACATGTATTATTACACCAAAGGTGTTTTTTAAGGGGAGGTTTTTTTAGAGGTTCCACCGTTTGTACAAAACCTATAATAACTTAATGCCACCTCTTCATCAACCATCGAAAAATCTTTTGTTTGCTCGTATATTCTCCTTCATCGAATCCAAGGCGACGACTTCTAGGTTCCTTCTTCATCCCGGGAGGTGGCTATCTTTTTCTTCAACAATAGAAAACCTATAATAACTTGCCACATGTTTATCAACCATTGAAAAATATCATGTCCCCACATATATTCTCCTTCACTGACTCCAAGGCAATTCCTTCTAGGTTCCTTCTTCATCCCGGGTGGCGACTGTCCTTTTCTTCGGCAACATAAAAAATACAACATAGATCTGGAGGGGATTTCCAAAATCGATTCCAGTCCCTATTCCTTTGTCTGCGATGTGTGACTAATATGTGGCTTCGTCCCATGGAGTTTCAAGCATAGGCTCAGTCAACACAATGTCCAGATCTAAGTAGGAAGGAGGAAGCTAGGATTGTCGTATAGGTCGGGCTCTACAGAGGAACTAGAGACACACACACAACCCCTGTAACAAAACCATTTGAGTGTTAGAAGGTTCATTTTATTCTATATATCGTTGGTTGAATGTTGATGGAAACTAATCTCCTCAGTCAAACTCTGTTTGTACATGGATCTCTCTAAATTTCTTGCAGGTTTTCTACCATGAATTTTTTGCATTGTTTTTTGTTTCACGTGCACACAAATTGACAAAGGACTCTACGAGTCATAAGTTATTTTAATTGGCGAACAAGCTAAATACTTGGGGATGCAAAATTATCTTGCATACTTATTTATTTTTCTTTTAGAAATTGGAATTTTGAGATTATATTTTGCAGGAGGCATTTAAAACTTGAAGGTGCATGGACTTTACCAATATATAACCTTGAATTGAGCACACATATGGAATACCTATCCCTTATTTGTATATACATCGTTGGGTAGGTCGAAATGGTCACTTAATGGGTGCCTCAGACTCCTATTCTTTCTCATCCATCCATGGGTGGTTTCCATTTTCAATGCAGTTGGAATTCAACTGTAGAAAACATCTTATATGAAGTGTCGATGATTCCTCTTCCCCATATTGTTATGAAATTTGAATCGGGTTACTTTTTTGCTACATAAATGTGTGCAAATTATTATATTTCACCGCCATATGTATAGATAAATTCGTGACAATTCCATATTTAGCATACAATAACACATAAATGCTCTTTCCTCTTATATTTTTGCATAAAATTGAAGCTCATCTTCACTAAATTTCTACATAAAACTTAAGGCAGATTCCTAAATTTGATCAAGAGCCTTGACGATCCCCATGCCAAAGTTGAGGTAGCTGTCATGCAACTCAACAGAAAAGGATTACAAGTAAAAAATCCATTCTTGGCCTTTTCCTACTTTCGAGGTCTATTTTTCAATTATTAGGTGCACAAAGAGTGTAGTTATTGCTAGTGAGAGGATGGAACTCAAAACCTATATCCAACGAATTGTTCACTTTTTTGTTACATCACAATCTCATGTGAAAGTTGGGAGGATGTTTTAACAACATTTTGTATGCCAATAGTGTAAGAACCCGGTTTTAAATTTTACCCGAATATGTCTTCCAATGCATGAATCCAGTTTTGAATTTTTCTCAAATATGTTCCAGTGCTCGATCCACCACTGAGCGCAGAGGATCTGCCTAAATTATGGGAGAGTAAGGGTAAGAAATGCACCAAGTTTGTTCAAAATTCTTTACAAACTAAGGGTAGTTCACTTGTGGGTCATTACATGCAGGATTTGGATCAAATGGTTAACTAATTCAAGGTGGCTTGGGTGGTCCAAACTAGTTCCTTACATATTTCCTCTTAACGAGTTTGGAATCAATAGTGAATGCTTTCAAGTTTTACATTCTTAATTGTGATATTGCATACAATAAATACATTTTTTGAAGTTTTGATAAGTTGGAATAATGCTTTGTTTCTTCCTCCCTCCCTCCTACCCATTTGATGCATTTGTATTCAACAATGATCAATTTCTTACATCGATCAAATTGGATTGTCACAAATGAAGCTTGCAATAAGTCTATTTGTTGTTGTCTTCTACCCTCTATTGATCACAATGATTGGGCCAATTATATAAGGTAAATTCAAAAGCTTTAGTGGTGGCATGAAGGGTTATAGAAGGAAATCAATTCTTTCTCATGATCGATGTGTTTCTTCTGTCGTCGCAGTTCTAAATTTGTTGATTCACCCAATTCGACAAAAAAATTGTATAGGCTTCATTAGATGCATTAGATGTACTTGTGAGAATGTGGATCTAAATCATTGGTCCAAAACATTGAATATTGAATATCTATGGCTACATCACTTTAAATCCTCCAAATAACAAAATCTCACTCTTTTTAAACAAAATAACCACCCTACCCCACCCCAATTCACTTGGATGTTTCCTTTCTTTACTTCTCAGGTATGCGAGTAAGTAAAGTAGCATTGGGACATTGAAAAATATAAGATGGAATATGAGAAAACACAACATGAGGGTGGGGTTGTTGAGAAATAAATTCTACATCAATCAAAAAGTAGCATTGGGACATTGAAAAATATAAGATGGAATATGAGAAAACACAACATGAGGGTGGGGTTGTTGAGAAATGAATTCTACATCAATCAAAGAGAAGAATTCAATGAGCTTGATGGCCTTGACTAAACGTTCTACTTTTTGGGTTTTTTAATCGGAATCGGTGTTGTAAATCTGGATAAAATCACTACTTTTTTGTTATTTAAATTACATTTCTGAATGCATAAATAGATTCAGCATGCTGAAAAACCACGAGACACTTTCATTATACAAACTTAGCCACTCAAGTCTGAAAATCCCACCATTAGTCACCAAATTCCAAGCAAAATCAAACAAAAAATAATTGCTTGAGAAAAAGTCAAAAAGTAGAACGTTTATATTTACTCTGAGTCCAAAGACGATCTCTTGTGATATTGGCTTTGCTTTGGTTATCCAATGAGCGCTATCGGGATCCGGGGCAGGCACCACGCGGCCGAATGGATTCCAAGCGTTGGATAAATATGTACTGCTAGCGCCTTTTGACTGCTGTACGCCTATATAATATAAAATTGAAAGGCGGTTCACATTTAACACTGACGTCATGTGAAGAGAACGAAAAAGTTTTATAATCGACGAGTGGAGGTCTCAAAAATGAAGACCGACCTCAGGAGCGAAATAGCTCACGAATATTCATAAGTAGACCATACAGATGCCATACTGGGTGCACTTTTACAGGTAAGAGAGAAGAAATCGCAGACACTGCACGTCAATCCCGTGAAGAATCTATGGGTCTGGTTCTGGTCCCTACCAATAGTCCAAGAAATCTTCAAAGTATTTTGAATTTCAGTGCAAATTTGGCCATTTTTGCTGCCGAATAGGTCCCGGAGAGGCACGGTCGTGAGGTAGTCGGCCTTTACCAGTTCCAATTTGAGTGGGACTCGTACTTTTACGGCTGGTTTTGTCCAAGTTTAGTAAACATTGGTGCGATATTCCGCCGGAATGGCTGCTTTTTCTGGTATGTATAATTAGCCATATATCATAGTATACTCTTCGGAGTCTTGGCATATGGAGGGTATTTAGAGGTTAGAGTTGGACAAATTTGAGGTTTCGAGGGTATATCATAGTATACTCTTCGGAGTCTTGACAGATGGAGGGTATTTAGAGGTTAGAGTTGGAGAAATTTGAGGTTTCGAGGGGAAAATGGTGAGTGTGTCAACAGTGTATTGTGGAACCGAAGCTGTCTCTCTGTGTTTATCGTGCGCCAGAGACGTTCATAGCGTCAATGCCCTCTCGAAACGCCTTCTTCGAACCCTTCTCTGCAGTGGATGCAGAGTCCAGACTTATGCTTCTCCAAAGGCTGATTTGCCGCCGTCGTCGCAGCGCAGTGATCTTGGATTAAGAAGGTTCCGTTAGTACCACGGCAGACATGATGTAAGTGTTTTGATTTCATGAGTATTCTGTCTACTGGTTTCATTTTGAAAGGGGAAAAAATATATATTAATGTTACCAGAAACAGATCAATGGAAGTCTACCATGCATCCGTAAACGGGCAGTACTATCGAAATTTCATTTTTAGAAAAAATCGAAATTTTGTTTTTAGAAAATATCTATAAATTTTAATACGAAAATATATGCAAAATATTTATTTGTATAGTATAGATTTATTTTAATTTTCTGTTTATTATTTTTTAATCATTTACTGAATTTAAACTTAAATGAGAATGCAAAGGCAAAGCAGTATAAATATTTTTATTCTTATGTGTATACAGTTTGAGTGGGCCTAATGGTTAAGAACATGTGTTTCCTCTTAAAAGGTTACAGGTTCAAAGGTTCAAATCCAGAGGGATAGGTCAAATTGCTGAGCAAAAGGGGGTCCCACCTTAAAAATAGATTAGTATTTTTTTTTGGTTTTATCATATTCTAATTTTAATATTAAATTTACATATCAAAGCTTTTTGTTTCAAACAAATCTTTTTCTTTCAAATACAAAATATTTTTATTTCAGCTTATAACTATATTTATTTTTATTTTTATTTTTATGTGAATTTTTATATCTATAATATTTCTATGGATATGTAAATTTGGTATTTTTTTGTTTTGTCATATTTTAATTTTAATATTAAATTTACATATCAAAGCTTTTTGTTTCAGATATAAATAAGATATTTTTATTTCAACTTATATCTATATTTGACTGACTTATAAAATAATTATTAGTTGTCATATTAATTATATATATATTTTTTTAAGGTTACATGTAAACATTATCTTATCCATGTGACAAACATGACAACATAGCTATCATATTGACTTGTAAAGACACTTCACTATGTAGCAGCTAGTCCCTGCTTTTGGGACATCTTTCAAATATAAACAGAGATATTTTAATTTCAGTTTATATCTATATTTGATTTACATATAGAATAATTATTAGTTGTTATATTAATTATATATTTTTTGAAGTTTACATGTAAGCATTATCCATGTGACAAACATGACAACATCTCTATCATATTGAGTTGTAAAGGAACCTCACTATGTAGCAGCTAGTCTGTGCCTTTGGAACACATAGAATTATTGTTAGTTGTTATATTAATTATATATTTTTTGAAGTTTATATATAAACATTATCCACGTGACAAACATGACAACATCTCTATCATATTAAGTTGTAAAGGCACTTCACTGATGTCGTTATAAACAAGGGCATATTATGTAGCGTCTAGTCCCCCTTGTTGTGACTAGTTGAGATGGTTCCTGGTTGTCTAGAAACCATGCCAAGACATCTTTAAACCAGTCTTCAGGTCTTTATACCATATTAATGTTTTTATCATATACAAATCTAACTTTAAATTGTAGACTAAATTAGAAGAACGGAAATGGAATTTAAAGAAGCTTAAAATAGGAAAATGAAAGATAAGACAAGGCTCTGTTGAGAATGAGCCATGAATCCTTGAATTAATCCATTATGCCAAAGGAAATTACAATTTCCCTACGGGCTTCATACAAAAGACGTAGTCCTCTTGCTAGAATCTCCTAACCTCCTACCCCTTACATCGAATATTTTTCTCCCTTTTATAACCAAATGAGAATTTGTTTGATTTCCTTATTTTCAATTTTTCATGCATGCTGAGCCTTTCCTCAAAAATTGGAAACACCTCAATGATTTGTCTCTTTAACATTTTTCTTGAGAGAGATTTCTTAGGAAAAATGACTATTCAGTATTATTATTTCCCAAGAAATCTCAGTCAAGATCATGTTATTCATCAGAAACCACATTTGAATTAGAACATATATGAACGCTCCTCTTTTTCGCATACATTTTGAAATTTTGTTATGACCAAGTCCAAACTGATCTTTTTATAGAATAAAAATCGTTTCTCATAATTAATAATCATTTATGTAGTATTTTGGTTGGCTATGAAGATTCCTGATGTGTCACGGATGGAAGTACATGCGTCGCCATCTTGTCATGATTAATGATCTTCAATTACTGCGAAATCTCAATCTTCTATGGGTGATAAGATTTCATACACCACAACTTGATATTAACTAGAGTTTTCCTTGTGTGCTTAGATTTGACTTTTCACTGAACAGGTCCTCAACCGTCTTAGATTACACGTGGAAGAGACTAAATTTGGCGGCATTATGCAATTATTTCTTGCAGTGGTCATCCAGACATGTGTTGATTAGGCGTTGATTGCGAGGTGTTTGAGTGTGGTTAGACTAACCAAATATCATGAGGGTCGCAATCGGTGGATGGATGCCACGTTAAAAGGAGTTTAACCACGATAGAGTTTTGCGATCCCCCTCCCTTGTGTTATCCATTGAGCATGCAGAGGGGCATGCATCTTATCAGTTTATCATATAATAAAATAAAATCGAAGTATAATAAGTTAATTTTATTTAATTTAATCCAAAATTTGAAACTTTAAACATTTGTTAAAAATTTTTGATTATGTTACAACATTAGGCTCCATTTGGGATTGTGTTTCCCTCCGAGACACTAAAGAATCTGTAGACCAAGTGCCTTTATTATTGGTCAATGGAATCATTATTCCCTAAAATCAAAATTTTATTCACAAAATACTATAAAACTGAGTACTTTCTTTTCATGAATTAGAAACTTATATAGAAATGATAAGATTGTCAATATACAAAGATTAAACATGTTTGAAAATAAATTTCAAGAAAGACTAATGAAATAATTTCCTTATTAAAACTTACTTAAGAATTGTTTAAAATAATCATTCTAAATTTAACTAAAATATCAGATTTTTAACTGATTTTATCATAACTCGAGGCTATTTAGATTTATTTCAGATAAAGCTTAATCAAATTAAGATACAAAAATTATTGAATAAGAATTAATAACAAAGTAATAATAAATATATGTAGTATCAGCCTTGACAGACATCACAAATATTGCTTCACTTCTAGCAGGTGTCCACAGCCTCGATGAAGTTATCTGCAAACCCCAATTTGAATTTCCTTTCACCACTTCATTGAAATAATTTGTTTGAGACGAGGGCAATCATTTGAATTTCCTTTCATCATCTCTTTTGGACAAGATGGGGGCAATCAAAATTTTGAATTTCCTTTCACCATATGTCTTTTAATTTTTTACTTTATTATTTTGAAGTGAGGGCAATCAATGTGTTAGAAAACACAAGGGATGATATATGTTTTAGATCTGAAAATAGAGTAGGACTGTCTACATGTTTGAGGATTTTCCTTTAGTTCAAACTATACCTTCTCCTATAGGTAGAATTTGTATGTTCAAAAATTTCTTATGTTTATTTAGGTTAACCTTGAGAAATCTTATCAGTTGTAATCTAATATCAAAGTTAAATTTACAAGGATTATCCTGAACATAATTTTTCAATTTAAAATAAATAAATAAATAAAATCTTTCACCAAACTTGTCAAAACAACATACTTAATTTTCTTCTATCCACTAGGTTTATTCTTTCTATAAAGATTCTTATAATTAAATAAGAAAGAAAGACTTGGTCTTTGTTTATTCACAATAAGCTGGCTACTTAGTAACATTACCGTTACAAATTTTATTTATATACAATCTTCCTACTTTATCTAGGTGAACTTAACTTGGTCATGTATAAAAAACTTCCAATAATACCAAGTAAGCATTTCATTAATTAAATTATAAACTTTTTTACTGCAAATGACTAAGAAAAACAAGAATAATGATTGTAACTTGAAGGAGTGATGGGAAACTTACGATGCAATTTATATACATAATGAAAGAATGATGAAAAACTATCATTACCTTGACTCCAAGAAGACTACTCACAGATCTTCATACTGATAAGAAATGAGTACCTGATTATCTATATGATTGTTGTATTTGTTCAAAACACTGCACTCTTTTTTCATGATCTCTATTCTACTAATGAGATAAGATTGTTCCACTGGTGCATCTCCAAGTAATTTTTGTTTATGATCATTAAGCTCCAAGTCCTTAAAGATCATAGGCATCAACATATCTATTTGTAGCTCATCATAAAATTGAACCTTACAGTGAAATAATGATGAGTTGATTTTATTTGAAAAATCCTTTAAATAGACTTCAATAGGATCTTGAAAATTTTGAGAGGCTTCCTCCTTTTGTTCTCAAAGATTGAATTATTGTTGCACAATATCCGTTTTCTTGATAAAATAAGGTTCTTCCATGTGTTCATCAAATGAGGAATAGGCAAGAGACAATACGCTGATGTTTTTTTCATAAAATCCAAAATCAACATAATCAATTTGCTTATCATCAGTATCATATGTGTGATCTTCAAAAATTTCAGAATTTGATAATGAAAAAGTTATTTCTTTAAATGTCGTTATTTCCTCATCAAAATCCTCATATTCACCATAGATTGGATCAACATCAAAAGTGGTTGAAGATGATGTTTTAGAGACCATCTCATCTTCATTTTTAAACTCTACTTCTGAATCATATCTATCATATATATAGGCTGATGAATATTTAAGCTCTCTAAAGATAGAGAAATTTGTTTTTGATTATGCTGGAAATTTTCTTGAATATGCTCATAGAATCTCTCTTGTTCAAATTCATAATTAGTAAATTTATTTTCCTCACCATGAAAATCATTCAAGAAATTAATGCAAAATTCAGTGTCAAAATCATTTACCTGTTGTTGATCTGAAATATGTAGGTCTAATTATTCATGTTCATCTTCTTCTTTCTTCTCTTCTGCATTCAGATCTTTCTCTATTTGATCATGCAACATCTTACAAGTCCATAGATTGTTTTCAATTTCTTCAGAGTCTATAAACATTTGTTCTAAAGTAGAAGATTTCCTTTCTCCCAGGTAAAATGCTAAATCCGAATGATGTGTTAAGGCATAGTATACCTTGGCAACAACGTTAGAAGGATGAATTTCAATTGGTAAATTGCGATATAAACTTTCAAAGCTTGTGTCGAATTTCGTAATATCTTCACCATTATTTCTTCTTACAGTATAAAAATGAGAGAGAGGTTGATGATGAGATTTTCTCTCAGCCCATTTGTACAAGAAAACATCATAAAATTTAGTCTAAGAAGTAATAGATTCAACTGGTAAGTCTCAAAACCATCTTTTCACTTCTACTACTAAAGACTGAACGAACATTCTCATAAAGTCTTATTAGATCTGATCTTAATAAAACCTTGTTCACCTTCAAGAACCAGATCCGATCTTTATAAAACCTAGGGAAAATATTGATCCTTTGTCCACGAAAACAAATTCAAAAAGAATGTTGTAACTTGAGAGGGTTCATGGTTGTCTAGAAACCATGCCAAGACATATTTAAACTAGTCTTCAGAGTCACAATATGGTTCTTGGACCAGAGGGGGCTCCCTCGTTAGATCTATAACAATTGGCTGTTTACTGTCACTCAACAGTGGTTCTAACAATTTAATCTCGGACTGCCATATTTGAGTAACAAACAACATAAAATAGGGTGGATAGGGTTAAGGATAAAAATAGCAGTAAACTGGAAATAAAGAAACTATAAATCCATCAGACCAGAGGTCTAATCCATTGGGCATGGAGTCATTGAACATAGCATAATTGCTGATAACGGAAAATGGAAGAAGATGAGAAAACAAAAAACTCAGAAAATGTAAAGGACAAAATTAGTCTCTATAAACCTGGGATGAAGAAAATGGATTTGATGAGCATTTAGATGAATCCAACAAAATAAAGAGTGGGCTTGGGATGAGAATAACAATGAATTCAACAACAAAACACTCATAAAATGACTTGCAATCAATCTTTGATGAAAAATAGTGGTGGTTATACCAAATTAATGTTTTTATCATATACAAATTTGACTTTAAATTGCAGACTAAATTAGAAGAACAAAGATGGAATTTAAAGAAGCTTAAAACAGGAAAATGAAAGAGAAGACAAGTCTATCTGTTGAGAATGAGTCATGAATCCTTGAATTAATCCAACATGCTAGAGGAAATTACAATTGTTCTATGGGATTCATACAAAAGACACAGTCCTCCGGCTAAAATCTCTTATTCTATCCCCTCCTTTTACATCGAATATTTTCCCCTTTTTATAACCAAATGGGAATTTGTTTGATTTCTTGAATTTCATGCATGCTAAACCTTTCCTAAAAAATTGGAACCATCTCCATAGTCTATCTCAACCTTTCCTAAAAAATTGGAACCATCTCCATGATCTATCTCTTTAACATTTTTCTTGACAGAGATTTTTTAAGAAAAATGACTATTCAGTATTATCCTTTCCCAATAAATCTCAGTCAAGATCATGTTATTGATCAGAAACAGAACATATATGAACTCTCGTTTCCTTTGCATACAATTTGAAATTTTGTTATGACCAAGTCCAAACTGATTTTTTTAATAGAATAAAAATCATTTCTCATAATTAATAATCATTTATCGGTAAAATCATGAAGGTATTAGAGTTCAAAACCCTATAGACCATGTCAACAGTAGTGTAATGTTTTGAATTATTAAAAACATTGTGTATGTGCTTGCCATGCTAGTAATGCTTTTGTCGAAGCCACACAATTGAAGCATAGGGTTCATATTACATAACATAGAACACTGTTCTTTGGACTATGATACCTAGAACAAGGTATCGTTTGCAAACGCTTGAGCACATATGTGCTCCATTCCCATGGCCAACCAATGGAAATAGAGCCTCCTGTCACTTGCAATTCTCCAACATCGCCAGGGAACAATGTTGGCGTTAAAGGAATCATAAATCATTAAAAAAAGATTGAATAAAGAAATAAAAAACGACTTGCCATGATGAGCGTGTTTCTTTGTGAACATTTCATGCTAGAGACTCCTGTTGTGACTATTATTGTGATACTTTGCTAGAGACTCCTGTTGTGACCATGAATACCTATCACAAAACACTTGGCCTAGCCTCCCACACTGTAATATTGCCAGTGGGATGGTTTCAAAACCCACTACTAACACACGTTCTCTGAACTAGGTTAAGATTAATAGGTTCAATTGTGTATCTATTGTGTGTGGAGAACGAGCAGGCACTGAGAAGTAGAATGCGTATAAAATCTAAATTTTCCGAGAAATTATGCTGGCTTGGAATGAAGGGATGCTCCTAACCTTCAGTCTAGGTTGTTGGCCGAGTGGAGTAGATAAAAGCCCAATTAAAATTTTGCTGAAGCGGATGAAGTCTGAAAACTCTTAGCTAGGAATCTGAAATTGGTGGACTAGTTTCTCTATCTAGGTTTATCTTTTCTACTTCTTGGACGACAGAAAACCATATAGAAATCACCAATCTGTCTATCCCTTTGACGCTGTCATTGAGATAGGTAAGAAATCACAAGCCCATTGGAATAATTAGATACTAGGGTCCATATTATTTTGTTATCTTGGGAAAGAAAGTGAACGAGAATGACCAAAAGCCTTTCTTCTTCTCGTGTTGTTGAAAATGCTATAGGGATTGGAACTAACACTCGAATTATAAATGAATCTGTGCCAATTGGCACATGGAATTTCTGCTCGATCTTGAATTGACTTTCGAACTAATAGAGATGTAGGACGAGGTAATGGCTTTGCCTATGATGATGGGGTTGAATAACTAAGGTAAATGCTAGGATCTGTTACTGGGAATGGAGAAGCTTGAATCGACGAGTGTTTCTTCAATGGAATCTGCATCATAGGATGGAACTGGCCCTAGCACTGGTTTTAGTGATAGATATTAATCAGTGAAGCACATACTTATATAAGAATTTTTCCTAACAATATAACAAACTAGTGAGGAAATTTTTCAATCACACACATAAATAAGATTTGATAAATTTTTCAATCACACACATAAATAAGATTTGATAGTTGAAGAAGATCTCTGACAATTAACAAGATTTAACAATTCCAAACTAATCTTTGTAAGTATTAATTCTAACACCCTCTCTTAATGCTTACATTACAAATAACAAGATTGAAATTACATAAAAATATTTTTGGAACTAAATGATCTCTGTGGTCTGGTTTTCATCAACATTTCTACCCACTTTAAAATCTCATAGACTAAGCTCTTTCTCAACCATCAACTTCGAGCTACCACTTGATCCATTTAAGATACAATTGCTTTTGACATCAATAACTCATTGATTCTCCACTACCCTGAAACATAGTCTTGATACTGGATCACTCTATGAACATATTTCCATTTGTGAAAATACAAAGAAGACAATTATATAGGAAAGTAGTCTAGATATG
The DNA here is from genome assembly GCA_010110895.2 of Picea sitchensis. Taxonomy (NCBI): domain Eukaryota; kingdom Viridiplantae; phylum Streptophyta; class Pinopsida; order Pinales; family Pinaceae; genus Picea; species Picea sitchensis. The sequence continues at coordinate 145,845 of SNQJ01S0014496.1, read as the reverse complement.
AATGTATCCAACAATCAATCATACAACTTGACCTTTTTTTTTCATGTACACAACACACAAAGATACTTTGTAACTGTTGTTTCTTGGAGCACCAAGACAACAAGAACTACTAGCTTATCATAGACTATACACATAACCCAATTAGTGATATATTCTTGTGGCACTGAAAAATTCAAAAACTACAAGCCTGAATCATGTCACTCTTGTTCTATAAGTGGTTCACAAAGACACAACCTCACAAACACATAAGGTACTTCAAAGCTTTCACTCTCTGCTCTCCAAAAAAAAAATATGCATTTCAACCTGATGTCTTCGTCGGCCATAGTGCCTCCTTTATAAAGCGACCGTCCTTATCCTCCATTGTTGTGCCATTTTCCAGATCTTCTGCCTCACAAATTCCATGGCATTGATAACAGAGAGAAAGTCCACGCTAGCCTTATCTCCTCTTCAACAAGCAAGCAAATATAAGTGCAGATCTGCATATCTATGTTGTATTCTTTGACAGGCATTATGGAGGATCTGCGCAGTAATCAGCCATGACACCGGCCACCAGACAGACCACGAGGCTCCCATTTGATATGGGGATGATGCCATCATTCGCTGTCTTGACGACTTTGTACCATAACTCCGTCCTGTAGCACGCGGTCCCCCTTCACGCGTCGCAATTCCTCCATAAAAAAAGCTTGTATGCATGCAATTTGAAGCCTTAACCGTTGGAACAGATTTTCTGAACTTCGAAACAGATTATTTTTATTCCTACAAAGCGGTTGCCAGGCAGCACATATTGGATATTTAAAATGTTGATGGAGGCTATTGTTCATGGCTTAGATGTCATGGTGTCCAATCCCAAAAGAATAAACAAAACGGATTCACATTTATCACAGTAGAGCACTAACAATAATCTACGCTAATTTATTATACACTAATTTATTCTACAGAAAATTAATTTTCACATATTTTTCATTTTGCTGGGCTCTAGACTCTTTCGTGAGAGAGTTCAGTCCATAGCTACCCACTCTGATACCAAAACGGATAACCAAATTGCACATATAAAATCTATTTTTTTATTAATCAGTGAAACATATATTTATACAATAATTTTTTCTCAAGAAATTTTTCAATCACACATACATCAATCACACATACATATATAAATAAGATAAATAGGATGTGATAGTTGAAGAAGATTTTCACCACTAACAAATCCAAATTAATTAATTTCTGTAAACATTAATTCTAACCAAAAAAAATGAACAGGAGTTCAATTATCAATTCTTTCAGTTAGAAAGCCCCCTTCCTATATAGCACTATAGTTGAATCTATTTTAATTTAGTCGATGTCTGTAGAAGACCTAGTATCCTTCATTCAAATAGTTTAGTTATAGACTTTACATATGCTCGAAGCACACACCTCCACACCATAGTTCTTCTCCAGAGCTCTACTTACCACGAAGAGGGGAACAAAAACAAGTTTAGACTAGCTAGGGGGATGGTGAACCTCACCTCGCACCACCTGGGATAGAGGAATTAGTGATGACGAGAATAGAAAATGGTTTGGTTTTGAGCTTGTTGGAGCTAAAGAAGAAGAAAAGAAGAACATGAGATCAAATTCATCAGCCTCTACCCCTATATGTTTCGATGATTCCTGGATCTCGATCGTGTCTCTGTTCCCAACGAATAGACCTCAAAAGAGACGAGGTCCTATTCCGGTGCCAAAACCGTGGAAGGCGGAGTAGCTAAGTATGTCGGAGGCAAAGGCACCACCAACACCTTGCTTGATATCCTTTCCAAGTTGATATCCAATCTAAAAGATGGTCCCAAATACCAATACAGTATTTATGAGTCATGACATTGCTAGTTTAAGATCCTTCAGTTTGAAAGCTTATAGTTCAAGTCCCCTGGTTGTGCAGTAACGATCCTAAACGATCATTGCAGGAAGCATCAATGATAGAAGTAAAGGCCAAGGCAGGGGCAGCAGCAGGAGAAGTAAAACCACAAACCACAAAATAATCATTCAGGATCGTTGATCTAGTTGATCCCATGGTTTATGCAGTGGCAACGTTAGAACTAGACCGAGATGAAGATACCGATGCAGAAGAAAGAGTAGGAGCCACATACCTTAAGACCATAATTGGCGACTATAGGCAGACTTCAAATAATAGAGGAGTTGAAGTTGAGCAAATGGATTATGGTGTTGCATTCGACGGGTTAAGACTTGACTAGTGCCACCACTAGCAGGTGTTCCAGATGCAAGGATGCGAGATATTAGCGAGCCATCTTTTTTGAGAGAGTAATTTTTTTTTTTTTTTTTTAAATTTTTCAACTATTTTTCATAATCTTCATAATCTAAGAGTCAGTGTATGTTTCATCTAGTTTTCCTTTTCTTTTATACTTTTTCAACCATTTTCATAATCTCAGATACAGTATTCAGCCTATGTTGCATCTAGTTTGTCCTTTTTTATTTTTTTTTTAACTTTTTCATCCATTTTTCATAATCTCAGTCTATGTAGCATCTATTTTCCATAATCTCAGAGTCAGTCTATGTTACATCTAGTTTGTCATTTATTTTAAACTTTTTCAACCATTTTTCATAATCTCAGGTTCAGTCTATGTTGTATCTAGTTTGGTTTTCATTACAGTTTAGAATATTTTTGAAATTCCATAAGATTTTAGGGGAGTATTATGTATATGTAGGTGGTTAAAACAAATACAAGAATTAGTTCTACATCACTGTAAATAATTATTAGCAACTTTATCATATTTGGTAAGAAGTTATGATTTTTTTTTTTAATTCTACATCACTGTAAATATTTATCAGCAACTTTATCATATTTGTAAATAATTATTAGCAACTTTATTATATTTGGTAAGAAGTTATGATTTTTTTTTTTAATTCTACATCACTGTAAATAATTATCAGCAACTTTATCATATTTGTAAATAATTATTAACAACTTTATTATATTTGGTAAGAAGTTATGATTTTTTTTTTTTTTAATTCTACATCACTGTAAATAATTATCAGCAACTTTATCATATTTGATAAGAAGTTATGATTTTTTTTTTCAGTTTAGTAATTTTATTTGAACATTTAAGCTAAATTGTTTTTCCAAAGCAAGTATCATATTCAATTATATATATTTATAGGTATCCAATTGTATTAAAAAACAACATCAAAGTATTAAGAAAAAAAGTTTATAGATATCTAATTATATTAAAAAACAATATCAAAGTACTAAGAAAGAATACAGTGTTAGGTAGTACAGAAAAAAAGTGGAGATTGGTTGAATAACTCACTTAGATAATAGAGTCCAAAATCCTTTTCTTGCTATCCTTCAATCTATCAAACTGTCCATACTATGATGTTTTAATCCAGTAAATTCACTTCAAGAATATCAATAGTGATATGTTTAACTCATGTATGTAGTTAAATTTACAATCATAAATTGAAATCTATATCTTTGTTATTGTAGAAAGAGCTGCAACAAAATGGACAAAGAAACCTGAGTGCCATGAATGCAATAAGCTTAAATTTACAATCATAAATTGAAATCTATATCTTTGTTATTGTAGAAAGAGCTGCAACAAAATGGACAAAGAAACCTGAGTGCCATGAATGCAATAAGCTTCCTGAAGATACAAAGGATGATATTTGTCGTTAGGGCAAAATTAGACTGTGGTAGTGGCCCTATTTCTTTTAAAAAAATTGAATGGTGTTAGTAACAACACTTGTTAATTAATATTCAGATGTTGACAACAACAATTTTTTTTTTTTCATATAAATAATATACAAATTAAAAAGAATTTTCAAAAGCTATTTTATTTGTCTTTTTAATAAATTTTTAAATTTTTAAATGATTTATTGTATTTGAAAAATTATTATTATTATTTTATTATTATTATTATTATTTTTTTTTTCTCAAAATAATAAAGTCCATATATTTTTTAGTCAGAAAATAACAAATGTTTTGCAAAAGGAATGAAGTAATATCAAGTCAACATAAGTTGGCTTGCTACCTAAAACTACAGTAGTTGAGTTGGTAGGTATTAATAAAGTGTTTAAATTTAATTTAAATTAAGATTTATTAATTATGAAAATGATAAAAAATAAAGGTAAAAATGTTTATGTTGAAAAAATTATAGATTAAAATAAGTATATATCTAGGTTTAATGATTAAGAATGTGTGTTTCTTCTTAATAAATTACAAATTCAAATCCATAGAGGTAGGATATGTATCTTTAGTAGACTTTAACAATCAAATCCCTATACACTAGTAACCAAATCCTTATACACCAATTTGATATCTGAATTAGTAAGACCTTAAAAATATAGTATTTTTTATATTATGTGTTTTTATTTAATTTTTTTTTTTCATCTTAATTTATAAAAATGAAAATTATATATTTTATTTATATTAAATTGTAGCATGAATCTATTTTATTTATGTAAAAAAATATTGAAAAAAATAAAATTAAAAAACACATTAAATATAGTAAAAAAAACTACCCTAAAACTCTTCCATTGTAAAAACTCACAAGTCATTAAGAAATCCAAAATTTAACTACAAAGATCACAAATATGCATAAAAGGATTCTAAAGATACATCCCACATATTCAAAGAAAAATAACATAATAAAAAAACATGCATGTATGACAAATTTACTATGCACTTACTTATGCATACCATGTAGAGTGCGCATATCAATAAGATAAATTGCTAAATAAAATGAGTCAAGATAATGGAAGTAAGACAAAGAAGAGTACAATTAGAGATAAATTGGTGTTCAAATCGAATGGAGTTGTGTCACAATAAAATGAGTCAAGATAATGGAAGTAAGACGAAGAAGAGTACAATTAGAGATATTGGTGTCCAATGGAGTTGTGTCAGGGCTCTAACTCAACTTTTGGACCATGCAATGTCTCATTCATTTTTAAAACCTTATGAACACTTCATGTGTAATTTTTTGATTGTATTTTCTGATGATATGTTGATTAATAGAAAAACAAAGAGATTGCAAGAAGAATGCAAAGTAGTGGCTTTACTTGGGACTTTCCAATTAGTTAACGTTTTGATTATCTTGACAATAGTTTTGATAGAATAGTTTGTTGGAAGATTCCATCCATTACACTAAATGTCTATTGGTTATGTGAATGATAAAAGGTCATAAATCTAGGGATACAAAATTATAAGGGGATACTCTTATTACTTATGCATGGGAAATTAATATCAAATCCCAAAAACATGCATTCAACCCAATTAGCTTGTAAAGAGTCTCTACTTCTCTGGTTTGTTGATTGCTAAAGTAATATAATAAAGGTAAAGGATTGAGAAATAAAGTACTACAAATTAAGGGGACATGTAGATATCTTTATCGAGGCCATGAGTTCTTGGGTGATTCCATCGAAGTAATGGACGCTCGTGGGTAGTCAAGAAACACCAAAAGATTTTAAAATCACGCTTGAGGAAATGTTTTTCCCTAAATTAAAAGAAGCCAGGTGACCATGACTTAAGGTGAGTTCATTAATTCATGCTCAAGGAAAATAAATTCCATTTCTTTTTCTTTTGGTATAGTCGATGAATTAACCGAATTCAATTCACTATAAGAATCATTGACTCTCTTGTAAAGAACAACTTTGTAGGGAACCGCTTCATGCAAAACTCGAATTTCAAGAAAAATCGAATACTTTTTTCCTACTCCTATATTTATAAATTAAAAGTTTCAAATGGAGATAAATAGATTTTCATAATGTGATTCCATTTGTTGTGGCCTCAACCAATCCCAAGTTAGTAGACTTGTGGATTGCCCCTTTTTTCAAAATTGCATACTTTCAAATTTTTCTTCAAGGACACATTTCTTGACTTATCTTATTGTTGACGAATGTCCTTAAGTGCATATTAATGATTGAGCATATCGATATCTTTATTTGGCCTCATGATTAAATCCATACTTGTGTCCTTCATCATGCATATATCTTATTGATTGCTCTTGGTTGAATTTCACTTGCACATGGATGATGATTTCATTGATTTCTCATGTGCGTGGTTACATCTTATAACATATCTTATTTGTCTGATGTTGTACACAAGATTTTGTTAGTGTATTAACGTTTTTCAATGATGATACCCCATGACATTTTCATATTTGACGTGTCTTCGGGACTTGTGCATAGGTGTTCACATTCGTTTTCATAGGTGACACTAAAAATATAGTTGAGAGCATAGCCTTATGTTGATGAACGTGAGATTGTACATAAGGTTAGGTAGTGAGATAATGAGAAAAAATGAGCTTAGCAACATTTGCATATGAATGAAATGTAGTGGTGATGAATATGGATTTAAAGTGTATGGTAGTGATGTCGGCCACAACTAACAACAAAATATGATAAGTATGCAACGTGCATAGATACATAACATGATTCTTGTTAATAGCATTGGAAACACAATATCAAGCATTGTGGGAATGGTGTTAAGTGACAAAATAAAGGAGATCATAGAATTTATGCATGTGATTTGGATCTTCATCTTTGTTCAAGCATATTTTATGTGTTATAGTAACTGGAAATCTTGTAGATGGGTTTTGGGTTGAATTGACAATTTTACTAAGTGTTTCCCTATAGGTGCATCGGGCACTGAGATGCCTCCTTTGTGGATTACAATCCAATTTAACAAGATCTTAATGATTTCAACATTTGTATCAAATCTTATATAATAAGGATGAAAATTGAGCAAAGAATATTGGATTCCAACGAAATGGCTATCCACACAAAATCAATACTTTACCCAGCTAGTCACTTTATGCATATTTTAGGTGGTTTTCTATGTTGATATTTAAGGACTAAAAGGGTTTAACTCAATTTTTTGGGAATACAAATCAAACGTCAAAAAAAAGAATTAGTTCCAAGGTCCACAGATATGGAAACAACGATTAATGTTTTTCTTGAAAGTGGGGTAGTTTTTATTTCTTGGTTTGTTAAAGCATGGAAAGCAAGAGTAGGATGCTGGATCCAACCACTCACTGGAAAGGCCAAGAGTAGGATGTTTCATCCAACCATTCATTGGAAAGGTCTTGATGTCTAATATGCTCAACAAGAAGTATTTTTTCAATTCAAGCCTAAACAAAGATGTTAGAGATTTGCAAAGGTCGAAAACCAAGGGGTTTTTCTAACGCCTAAATTAATTAAAATTTTAACACTTGTTGGTGTTGCTCTAAAGTTAGTTTTAACTCTAATATTGATTGTAAGGATTTTTCATGGTTATTAAATGTATACATTCATGTTCCAAGCATCGACTTAGTGTATGAACCATTGTGAAGCCACTAGAGCATGAAACACTCTTGGTGACCAAAAAAGAGCTAAACAAGATATGACCTCAATGGGAAGGCATGGATTTTCAATGGATCAACTATGAAAATTTGTTTCAACACTCATGAAGTGGAAATCTTGATTCATAAATAAGTTTGGTGCTGTCTTTTGTCACAAAGGTATTTTTTCCAAATATTGAGCTAAATCACTCACTTAGGAGTCTTGTTAGTCTCCCAATCTAGTGATGTGTTTCAAAAGGGTACATAATTGGCTATGAGGGCCAAAGGACCCTCCAAATTTTCTATTTCTCCTCTTACCCTTGAGGTGGGAGATTTTTCATTCCTGGGAAAATAAAACATTTAAAATTTAGATTTTTAAGCAAAAGAAGGCCAATAGACCCTCCAGGTTAACAAAATGCTTCTCTATATTATCCAATAAGAAACATAAGTATCTAGAAAGTCCAATCCCTCACCTCAAAAACCATGGAGCTTGCAAACCTAAGAAAATGCCTCTTTCACATGCAAACTCAATGATTTGGCAATTGAAGAAGCAAATTGCTCACCTCCAAGGTCGTATGCCCTCCATGAAAGTGATTTTTTCATTATCATGTCTAGACAGTGATTTGAAGTGTCCATTAATCTTCCAATGGATTGGGAATTGAGGCATTGAGTTTTTAAAGGGAAAAAGGTTGCCATTCATCTCCCATTTTTCCATTCTTCATTTGCAACTTTCATAAGTTTGCCTCTCAATTTGATTTATCATTGGTTTTCTTGTGTTTTGTAGGATTGCACAATGAAAGAGCATTGGAAGTCATTAAACATATGTAGAAACCATTTGCGTGAGCATACACAACACAAGAATATTAAGGGAAACTGTGCCACTTAAACTAAAATTTATTTGTAGAAATTTGAGTCTGAAGAGCATTGTATTGACTTTGGAAAAATATAATTACATTAGCCGAGCCAACAAAACTTTCAAGGTGTTGGGCCCATGATTTGTACCCCTTTTTTCCATCCATTTACCCCATTTTGGAGATATTTTGAGCCATCTTTTCCTCTCTTTTGATAATATCTTGCCTATGACTCTATGTTTTGACCCAAGGTACAACCTTTTTATGAATTGTATTATATGAGTAGTAATATAGGCTATTAAGTGGTTTCTTACTTGATTTCGGGTTTACTAATGAGATGGAAGGAAAGTATATAATTACATGATGGAAACATGATGTGTTCATTCAAGGAATCTATGTTGTTACCTCTTCATGAGCTCAGATGGTGTCCCTTTTTGGTATGTTGTTACTTCTAGATGTTGTTATCTTTTGAGATACGATGTTGAAATTGCCATGATCTCGTTGATACTTGAGCATTTGGTCTTTGACCGATGCTCAAGTGTAGGAGCAGACAAATGCCAGCGTGGCAATGACGAGTCACCATAAGAACTAAGAGTACTAGATGTCGTAGCTATTCGTGGTTGTGATAATATACCAAAATGCTCTATTTTGTATATCAATTGTAAAAACATGAATGTGCAATAGATCTTGTGCTATGTATTGATCGGATCATATATTCTATTTGTAAAATATTGTTGTATAGAAATGTATAAATAATAAGAACCCTCTCGGGTTGAGGGGGGTTGGATAAGGAAGAACAAAGTGTGCAACATAAGTTGTGTACGTTGGTTCGTGTGATTTGAGTTTCAATTCGTGAGTTATTTTAACAGACCTAATTGGTTAAGGAAGGGCCCCCTTCGCTAAACAGGTGTTGTAGTTTCATTTGTTTAGTAGTAGATTTATCATAGTTTGTTTCATAAATTCAAGTGTTGTAACCATTCTGATTTGCATGGGCTATTACTTGTTTCTGACCTTTGATTGTATGAGTTGTCACTTGTAGAGCTTGGTTGATTATTGAAAATCTTCGCTACTGTTGTTACTTCTGTTGGTTAAGAGTTTCATTGTGGTTCTTGCATCAATTGTATTTCTCTTTAATATATGATCTTTATTTTTAACATTATAACAAGTGCATTCTCTTTAAAATTATCGTGAGCCCATGATTGATCATGAGTGTTGTTAGATTGATTTTATTGAATTGTGATATCCTTCCAACAAGAGTTGTGATTTCCCTTTCAATATTGTATGGATTGGATGAGATCTTCTTTTCAGTGAGGACTTGATTGGATTGAGTGTGATTTCCCATCTTCATGATCTTTCATAGGATTTTATACAAAAAATTAGAGTGTGCCTTTGTTCAGAAAGAAAAGAGATTTATTGAGTTTTCATCCATTAAACTACACAATCATTAGAATTACCAACACTACAGAGGAAATTGTAGCTTGCATATACTTTGCACATAGCTTTGAAATAAAAGACTACCCCTGGTTTGACAATTAATATGAGTGTTGTTTAGTGGTTCTATAAGGACATATAAAAGCCCCAACATTTTGGTTCCATTGTCGGGGAGGTAATAAGGGTGCAAAAGTACAATTTAGTGTTGAGTTTGCTGCATTATCTCTGATGCTACTGAGGCCGGAGAATTAAATATGCAAGGTAAGAACCTACACATCTATCATCAACCTTAGGGTTATCCCTAATAGGACTCTCGTCTCATTTTCACTAGAGCATATAGACTATATTAGTGAAAAAGCATACGAAATGCATGAATAGATGTAGAGGAAGATCCCTGAAAACTAATAACCTTGCAGGCAAAGGAGGTCTAGGACAAAAGGATAAGGGAAGAAGAACATATATACAGGAGATTATTTCAAGGGAATACTCAGAATCTTGTAATGCTGTCAAAGTGGCATCCCATGTAGGAACTAGTCGTCGTCCTGATCCAAAAAGTAATTATGCTGAAATAGTTGAAGATGAGAAAAGAAGGGAATGGGGGCCACAAGAAGAACCTTCTATAGTGGAAGAACCCGAGTTTCACAATATAGACAAAGGACAAGGAGAAACATGGGAGCCAATACTAGATTTCGAAAGCCTAGAACGAGGAGCAACCACTGAAAATCCCATTCGAGATCAAGGAAGTGTTGATAAAACTTTTGCGCCAGAGACAAGGGAACCGACTCCATCTCAACAAGTGCCTCCTGAATTTGGAATCCCATAAGATTATTGGATACTGTGGGAAAATATGGCTGATACAACCTCGACGATTGAACTTCCTATTACTGATACTCAGGGAAATGCACCTATGAAGCCTATTTATTTATCAACTCTCTCTAATTTCCATGGGATCACCATTGAAGATCTAAATTCCTTCATGTTTGAGTTCGATGTGTTATGCTTGAGTTATGAATACACCACTGACTTGTAGAAGCTGAAACTGTTCCCAGCCACCTTAAAGGGAGCAACTCTGAGATGGTTTATGGGTCTTGGCGGTGGTACTACAACCTCCTGGGACGACATGAAAAAAACCTTCCTTGAGAAGTATCAAGAATACTACAGAACTCGAGAACTTAGGGAATACATTTTTAAAATGACGCAATGGGAGGAGGAGAACCTGGAAGATTATGTAGAGAGGTTCCAATACAATTTGCAGAGATTCTCACATATCGATCTGAGCAATGAAATTTGAAAGGAAATTTTAATTTGAGGAATATGAGATGAATGGTTGGATATGTTGCACCTAATGGGGAAAGGAGATATATCCAAAGAAAGTTATGAGGAAATTTGTGACCTGTGCAGAAGATGTTCAAGGCGAGCATTCATAAGCAAGTCAGGAATCAGGGACCTCCCCCCATCCAAGCCACAAAATCAGTGAATGGGGGAGTAACTCTTGTAGAGATTCAGAATTTTATGGAAGATTTTAAAATTGACATCCTCGAAACGCTATCTTCAAAACTAGATGTGTTTCAAGCTAAATAGAAACAAATCGAGGTCGAGAAGGCACTCACCATCTTCTGCCCAAAATGTAGAAAGAAACACTCCTCAAGAGAGTGCCCAGTACATGTTGTTGAGATATGTAGAATCTACAATCAAGATTATCCTATCGAATCATGTCCATCTTTACCTGGACTGAAGGCGGTCTACCAGGGTACCAACGAAGAGGTTGAACCAACTTACTTTTTAGCTTCGAAGAAGACGTGGCAAGCACGACCTCCAGGTATGAATAAAGGTCCTTCCACATTTTTCAAGACTTTGAATAATCAGTATAACCCTCAACAACCATACTTCTCACTCCTCATTTTGAAAAACCCAAACAATTTCAATATCCTTCACCTTGGGTACAATGGCTCGATCAACCAGTTCAAAATTCATCTTGGCCACTAAACTAGTGGAATCCCTATTTTCCTGTACAACAATTTCCAGCACCCCAACCATAATTGCCTCTACCACTACCTCCACAACTACCTATTAAACCATAATTGCAACCCCCTACGAATAATGCAATGAATGCTCCTGCAATTCGACCTCAATTTCCTGCACAAGCCAATCCAAATCCAAATAATAAGACGGTTCAACAAGATGAAAAGTCAACCTTCCCCACCTATAACGTTGGTCCCATTGCATGTAATTATGTACACCTTAGGTCGGGGAGGGTAATTCACTCATGAAATTAATCATCATTTCATGAGGTTTTGGATAATAATCACATCATCATGAGTTTTGCAAATCACCTCAATACGATCAAGAATTATTTTGAATCAATTTAGATGCTAATATGGGTTTTTAAAGATTAAGATTGGTCTCTAAGGATTTTTGGATCATGTTACTTGTCAAATAACAACATGATCAACTGTTGAAATTTACAACAACACAATCAACTGTTGAATCTTGTTTAAGTTGCAACCCGAGATGAGACTGAAACTTGTCCAAATAACAACGTGATGTATCAACAGGACATTGTTTCTTTTAAATCCTTGGTTCCAACACGACTATAGGTCTGCTATGTTCGAGTTGAAAGCATGATTCCATCATTTTCCACACTACTGCAACTTGTCAATCATTATCAGACATCACTTGTCGGCCAAAATTTTCGCCAAAATCACCAGCAATTTGGGAGCTGCCATGAGTACTTTTCACCGAAATCGAATCTTAATAAGTCATCGCCACTTGGACTATTGACACAATTTCACCACCATCAATCAAGTCATGTTCATCACTGCCACATGTACCACAATTCACGACCACTTATGGTAATCCCTGATAGGTATGATTAGACTTAACACTTAATTATTACTTGAAATAATTGTAGTTTATGAATTGGTTGCTACTTCCCTATGAATGGACATTGATACCCAATCCGTCAGTTGGGGGGAGGTGCCAACTCCGAGACCCGTATGTTACGTCCACATGCATATATCATTACCCAATTAGGAAGTGCATGCACCTACACAAATTTAAACTGGAAACTGCCAAATTTGAATAAAAATCCATGCCAACCTCGTTTTTGCATGAATAAATTGAAATTGAGTTGCAACCATAACACTGTAACAAGACCACCTGAAGCCTACCAATTGAGTTAGTTATAATTCACAGAGATGGGAGGGCCGACAATACGACATGAAACAAAAGATGTGGAGCAATTGTAGCAAAACAAAGCAGTTTACTAGTTGCTTCAAAATGCAGGATGGAAAATATACTTCGAAAGATTACAAAGCTTCGACACAAAAGTAATGTTGGAATTCGCCCAGAATTTGATTGGCAAAAAATATATGGTAAGGGGCGTAGAGGTGGTTGTAACAAAAGAAAGCATAGCCAGGGTGATGAGGCTCCCACAAGAAGGTGAGCGACGGGTTTGCAGGAGGTCATCCCTGACGCACGTAGTAGAGGAATTCAGTAGGGAAGTATAACTCCTACAACATCGGGGGAAAGGTTATGCGCGGGAGTCCTTACCTTCCATATGGAAGGACGTGGATCTTTTCATCCAAAAGTATCTTATATGCGAGGGTCACTACCAGGTAATATTTCCCTATCATATCAAGTTGTTATCGCATGTAAGGTATAATGCTCAATTGAACATCCCATATTTCCTCTTAAGGTCCTTACAAATTATGGAACGCTCTATGAGAAGTGCGAAGCACACCCTAGAAGCAATTACAAACCATGATTTGGTTAAACTTTTGATTCTTGATGCTTTGAGAAGCACTCAAATGACATGGGGGCAACTTCTGGGGCTACCAGAAGAGTCCGAGGAAGGAAAAGAGGAAGAAGTGGAATATGGTGAACAACAGGGGGAGACAAAAACATGGGAGACGCTTGCAGCAATGAAAAGCTTAGGAGAAATTGATCAAAATGACGACCTTGAGGAAGTCGAAGATGGGATGGGGTCCAACCATTCCATGCAACCACTAGCAGTTGATGATGCATAAACTGTAAAAAATGGTCCTTTAGAGGAAATTTCGCAACCATGTGTAGCTGAGGAAGAGAAATATGCAACACCGACCATGCTAAAAGGTAGAAAAATATCAGTTGCATAGTTTGTAGCATTTTTTTCCGGAAGGAGAACACGGTCAATGGACCCTAAACCATCGAGAGTGGAACCACCTATCATCAACCCCTTAGGTGTCACACAAGAATCACCTTTAGGGGAAATTGGTGATATGGAAGCTGTTACAAATAATATCGAGGAAGGAAACCTTGTTACAACTACTTCGGAAAAAATTGCAACTAGTCATATGACTGTCACACAAGAAACAATCGTTGAATTAACAAATAATGTTGAGGCTATACCTCGCTTAGAAGAAGTAACTGCAGTACCAGGGACAATTACATAGGATGTTGTGCCTATCACACAAGAACTAGGCATGGATGAAATGATTGATGATGAGGCTATTACACAAGAACCAACCACCAATGAACCAGTGAATACTAAGCATGTTACACAAGAACCAGGCATGGGTGAAATGATTGATGAGGAGGTTGTTACACAAAAACCAACCACCGAAGAACCAGTTAATACTGAGGTTGTCACACAACAACCATCCTCCAAAGAACTAGTCGATATTGAGGTCGTTGCACATGAACCAATCAAAGTAAAGGTGGAATAATGGGAACCTAGCACGAGGAGTCCCATGAAAGGTAAGAAGAAACCTTCCTCTTTGGTTAAACAAGTTATGAAATTGAAAAATAAAAATTTGAAACTAAGGCAGAAAATTAGGGAACTGAAGAGACAGATTAGGTAATTGTCCAAGATTGCAGGATTAAACACCCTTTGCTAATGCAACCAAAACCTTTGATAAATTGACCTCTCCAGAAAACGGGGTTACAAAAAAATCAAAGGAAGAGCCCTATTCAGTTTGGGAAGATATTTTTAGACCTGTAGGATATTCACCCCAAGACATAAAGTTCAGAATGACATATCTACACATACATAAGTGGAAACCAAGGAAGTTGGAGTTTCTACCTCTGAATATCCCTCCTTTTTACATGCATATCTTGATAGGTGGAAGGAATTGGAAATGTCCTACCAAGAGGGCATGGTCCCCCTCAAGGAACATCAACAAATTGTTCGAAACATGAAAGGAAGAGAGCATATGAAATAACCACTTACAGGATATAAAAAGAGAAATGGGGAGAAGATCCGAGGAATCTCAGGGATGCACATGATCACGTTAAGAAGCATAAGGAAGAAAATCATAAGATAGTCTCATTAATTCAAGATTTGTTGAATTGCAGAATGTCTTCTCCTGTGTATGCTCTATTTCTTCAAGAGTAGTGCAACCTTTTTCATCTCACAACCATAATTGAGGATAGACCCTACTTGTTCACACATGCTAAAGACTTCTGGAGGGAATTTTATGAAGCTGATGAGATCACAGAATAATCTCTATGTGAATTTTATTTTCATGATCTTATTCTACCATATGAAAGAGAGTTTAATCCTACGCCCTACATAGGATACCTCTAGTTGCGAGCTTTTGTATCCTATCTATCGCATCAAGTTAAGTGGAAATTGGTTGAGGAGATTGCAGAAAGGAACCAGGGCACATGTGAGTTAAGGGTTAGAGAAGAACCTGCTAATTCAACTGACTGTATTAGGGCCCAATCCCTAATTACCAGGTCACCTGATCTTTCAAGGTTGGCTGTGAATATTCAGAGACAGGTACTCAACCAGTGTGTTGGTTGTATCAACGATATATCAACTGAATCCTTATAGGGTTGCTAAAGAATATGGGAGTTATCTATAGAGGTAATTCGAACCAGAGAGCCCTTTGGGATTCCAAACCTCAGAAGGGCCATGGGGTGATTGAATAAGTACCTTCAATGTATTAAATAGAGAGGACCTCAGTGGATTGGACTAAAGTTTTATTTCCCTCTGATCTGGTTGTCTGTGGATGAGTATTGTCCCATGTATGAATTTTCAAAAGCAGAGCAACATTGGGATGTGAGAATTAGGTTGTTAGGAGGATTCAAGGCTCCCGAAGAAGATACACATGAATCTTACCAACTTAGCACACTACGTGAGACCTATTCGTGGGATAACCATGATCTCAGATAGAAGTTGGCAGCGTGAGGACATGCTACAGGCTTAGTTGGGGGGAGAAGTTGGGCCCATGATTTGTACCCCTTTTTGCCATCCATTTACCATGTTTTGGAGATATTTTGAGCCATCTTTTCCTCTCTTTTTATAATATCTTACCTATGACTATGTTTTGACCCAAGGTACAACCTTTTTATGAATTACATTATTTGATTAGTAATATAGGCTGTTAAGTGGTTTCTTACTTGATTTTGGGTTTACTAATGAGATGGCTTGGAAGTATATAATTGCAATATAGAAAGATGATGTGTTCATTCAAGGACTCGATGTTGTTACCTCTTCATGAGCTCAAATGGTGTCCATTTTTGGTATGTTGTTACTTCTAGATGTTGTTACCCTTGGAGCTACGATGCTGACATTGCCACGATCCCGTTGATACTTGAGCATTTGATCTTTGACCGATGCTCAAGTGTAGGAGCAGACAAACGCCAACATGGCAAGGATGAGTCATCAGAAGAAACGAGAGTACCAACTGTCGCAGCTATTTGTGGTTGTGATAATATACTAGAATTTTCTATTTTTTATATCAATTGTAACAATATGAATGTGCAACAGATCTTGTGCTATGTATTGATCGGATCAAATATTCTATTTGTAAAATGTTTTTGTATAGAAATGTATAAATAATCAGAACCCTCTTGGGTTGAGGGGGGGCGGATAAGGAAGAGCAGAGTGTGCAAAAAAAGTTTTGAAAACTCATTGTATCATTATTTTTTCTATAATACATGAGTACGTTGGTTCATGTGATTTGAGTATCAATTCGTGAGTTATTTTAGTAGCCCTGATTGGTGAAGGAAGGGTCCCCTTTGCTAATAAGGTGTTGTAGTTTCATTTGTTTAGTAGTAGATTTATCATAGTCTATTTCATAAATTCAAGTGTTGTAACCATTTTGATTTTGGTGGGTTATTACTTGTTCCTAACCTTTGATTATATGAGCTATCACTTGTAGATATTGGATGATTATTGAGAATCTTATCTACTGCTGCTACTTTTGTTGGTTAAGAGTTTCATTGTGGTTCTTGCATCGATTTTGTTATCACATAAAGTTGTTAAGGGCCACATGAAGTTGTTGTGGGTCAATTCATCCTTAGATTTTTAATTTTTTATCTTGAAGTCTTGTTTAAGTTTCATTTTTGATCTCCTCTTTATGGTTTTCTTAGGTTTTAGCACAAATAAATCAAGGTTGAGGTTGGCCCATACCTTTGGTTTATATCTTCATCTCATCACAATATTAGACAACCATCACCATCACCCTTATGCCACCACTATAATGACATGTCACCACTTCCACTATGTGCTTAAACTCCTCCATTCTGTCCCTCTACCCGATAGAAGATCAAATCAAATTCATTTTAGTATGTTGCCATCTCATTAGGACATTTCGTAGCACATCTTGAGTACAACTTCCCTCATTACCATTATTTCACTTATGAGGCTTATGTTAGTCGATCTCATTGTTTTCAACATCCATGATTTAAAAGAAATTATTGGGATTTAGTCATTTAAGGTTGTCTAACTGTTTTCTCAAAGATTTCAAATTTTCTCCTAGTTTGGCGCTGCAGAAACTCCTAAGTTCGAGCAGGTGTTGCAGAATCCGCTGTATACTGACTAGCAGAGGGGAATTGGAGGTTAGAGCTGTTGCAGGCGGTTTCATACAATCTAAAGCATATCTACTGTTAGGCCATGGTGTCCAGGTACTCGAGTTTTTTGAGCTCTATTGAAGATCAAATTAAGGTTGTGCTTGTGTTTCCCTCCTTGGCATTGCGAATTGAGGATCCACATTACCAACCTGCCCCTTTTACCTTCGTTATCACCAATTCTCAGCTAGATGCAATATTTTCAGCTTCTTTTACTATAATTGCGCAAATCTTGTTGTCAAAGCCATTTTTCCTATCTCTTTCTTGGCCCTTATTGTTTATACTACAAAATATGCTATGAATTATGCTGCAAGTCCCCTGTTTGGCGTTGCGAACCTGTACATCAAACTCAAGATCGTTATCCTCTGATCACATAGTCTGTATCAACTAATTTCCTTTAAGTTTTCAATTGTTATTTCAAGTCTAAAGTCCGTCTACGTTGGAAATTTAAAGATCCTTGTTGATTAAAGTTGTGATAACCTTGCAAATGATGGTGAAGTGTTAGCTTAAAACTTTGGCAGCGACTTCCTCCTTGCATATCCATTTTCCAGAAGGGTTTTCTTCCATTTATTAACCATCAGTTTCCCTTTCATAAGCTCATAAGTCAAATAGGCAGGAAAACTCTGAAGCCTTTGTTATCACTAAAAAATCGTCCGCAACATTGCACACGATGGTTGAAGAAAAACATCAATGCCAACAACAATTAGTCCACCTACAAAACCAAAATCCATCCAAAAGGAAAAACAACTATATACTTGGTCCAAAAATCAAAGTGCACAAATTCACCAAAGGAAGTGCACACACAGTGCGCATAATGCAGGGTAACGTAGGCCTCATCGCGCACTGTGTGCAAGATGCGCAACTGTCTATGAGAAAAGCTGCGCACTTCCATGAACGACACATTTATGAATCTTGTCGGCCCCTGAACCACTTCTAGTTTGACCCCCAACACAATTTGACAGTGATATCTGAGCAGAATCTAGCTTGGAGGCTGGTCAAGGTCTAGGAAGTGCCCTAAAAGACCCCTTGTTCACACTATGAACCAATTATATCTTGCCATGAATGGATGCTATAAATATGTGCCATGGGTGTGCTAAGAAAATAAGAACTTTAATGTATTGTTATGCTGCAAGAATTCTTCTTCGATAATCCTCTTTTCTTTTTGAAGCCTTCAAGCACCATTGCAATAGGCCATTCCACTCACCTCTTGAGGGAATAGGCATTGTATTTTTTCACCATTTGTCATTTCTTCCATTGTATGAAGATGAGAGATCTCAACTAGGGAACTCAAGAGCCCTCCAAAGGAGGAAGAGGGGACTCATAAGTCCTTTCTTTTCTCTATGATGTTTAACCTATCAATATATTGATCCATTGGTAGCTATATATTGGTCATTTCTTTGCTTTTATGGTTCTAGGTTCTTCAAGCTTCTCTAACATTTATTTCTTAGTTTTTTTTAGTTTTATTTCTCTGTTTTCATGTGTATTTGGTTTCTCTAATCAACTCACAAACTTTTGTCTTGTTTAGCAGGCTTAACTAAACATGCAAGTGTTGTATTTTTTCTCACCCAAGTGACAAAACCAACACAACATATTGACGACCATACTGGGGATCAATATCAAATTCCTCCCTATTTAAGTCTTGAGAGAACTTCATTTTGATTGTTTTGACATGTAGGTACCAAAACCGACCTAGCCCAACTTGCCAAAGTCAAAATTCAAAGCCGAGGAAGGAGTATTTCACTTGAAAATTTCTTCCCCGACGCGTGACAGGAAGTGCACGGCTTTCAAGGCCCACAGTCGCGCACTGTACGTGAAAGAGTCTTCATTACTCTGTGAATTTTGTGCATTGTGCACCCTCTGCGCATCTGTCAGAACTGTAGGCCGCACATAAGTCCAGTTTTCTCAAATTATTAGGGTTTTTATGAATGGTTTGAGCGCCCCTTGCCTTCAGATTTTTATTTTCCTGCACTTTGTAAGGAAACTACACTCCACTTAGAGTCATTTCTCATAAGAAAAGTTAGCTAATATAGGCATATAGGGGTAAAAAGAATCACTATTCTCCTCTTTTGCTTTGTTGACACATGGATGGCTCATTTGGATTTTAAAATTTTAATTGGAAGTTATTGCTTTTCATACACAAACACTTAAATAGGGACTAGAAATTAAATTTTAACCCTCAAGTATGCTCTTACCCCACACCCTAGTGTGATCTTGGGAATCATAAAAGGTGGTTAAAAGGATATTTCATCTCCCTTAAAAAATCTTTAGGAGAGGACAAAACCCCCCTAGGGTTCCTCTTAGTTTTTGGAAATCATCTTAAAAGATTTGTAAGGGCTCATACATGACCACATGTTTACAATCTTAGGATAGTTTCTAAAAACCTTTCTTAGTTTAGATCACAATCTAGGGAAGTTTAAAGATCAAAGTAACAGGCCCATACATGCCCACATGTCTACAATTCTAGGATAGTTTCAAAATCTTTCTTAGTATAGACACCATTCTAGGGAGTTTAAAGGATTTGTAAGGACCCATATGTCTAGATTGTTAGTTCTTTAGAGCTTTAAATATTCTGCAAGGTTGTATTAAAGACACATAGTAAGCTAGGTAAGAAGATTTGTAAGGACCACGTGAAGTTCACATGCTACAAACTTACAGTTAACTTATTAAAATCTTTGCACACTTTTCACTTTCTTGCACACAAATCCACTCCTCACACACATAATTTCTATTAGAATAGTGGAGGTCGAAGTAGGAGTTCTTCAAAGGAATTCCGAAAGATCCAACTACTTCTTTGGAAATTATCCACACCAATTAATTCAAACGAGGTTGGTCCATGACCCCAATCTCTCAGCCCACCACATCTAAATTTTTTCTAATAACGCACTAAAATTTCTTCCACAGGAGGTGCCAAAAGAAACTTTTTAGTCTAGATAGGATCTCAGGCGTAGGCATCCAAATAACCTTCTGTTATTAGGTTCTCACATTTTCAAACAGTAGAAGTTGAGAAATAAGGAACTTTCAAATCCTCCAAGTCAAGTGTTCCTATACCATAAGGCAAAGAGATACCCGTGAAGGGTTGAAGGTCGAGGTCCGATTGTTCTGCGCATCCCTCCTTGAGTCACCCAACTCTTGTGAGGGCATTCAACCCATGACCCATTTCTAAGGCTGAAAATCTAAATGTTGCACTTTGACCGAGGTACTTAGTGGCCAAACTTAGGATATATACCTAGGTGGAGGTTGTGGGCTGCAATCACACCTTGATCAGATTTTGTGTGGCTATTGGGAAATATTGCCAGTTCTTTTGGGATATGCACCCTCTACCCCTCATTATAATTGATTACTTCAACCTTCACTAGTTCCTCTTTCGGTGGATTTAGACCCCATTGTTGAGTGCTATTGGAAGACCCATTGTTGAATTGAGAGGAAGGTCGATAAGTCTTCTAGGACACGAGAATTTGTTTTTGTTGTTCCCCCACACATATAAAATC
Source organism: Picea sitchensis (assembly GCA_010110895.2). Taxonomy (NCBI): domain Eukaryota; kingdom Viridiplantae; phylum Streptophyta; class Pinopsida; order Pinales; family Pinaceae; genus Picea; species Picea sitchensis. The sequence goes on along the minus strand of SNQJ01S0014496.1, from coordinate 124,938 downwards.
CACCTATCCACATGCTTGTTTATTTACAGTTGATTTATGTATGATGTTCATTTGATTACATGCACTTGTGAGTTATACTATTTTGTGAAGGTTAAAAGCTATTGTTCATTTATTTCTCTCGTATCACCATTTGCACACATTCACTTTGTTAGTGAGAACCATAAGGGAACCACAGAATCCCCGTCGTTTTAGACGCTTGCAAAATCTCCCTCCTATTCTAGAAGGAGTCCCTAGTCTTGCCAACTCATTGGCTCAACCATCTCACACCCCCATGAGTGCTACTTTTTTGGGATCAACTTTACTTGGTTCCACTTTTCTTGGGTCAAATACCCAAGGCAATCCACCTATTGGTTCTCCTTCACAAGGAGGTGAGAGTCAAACTTCTTCCCAAGGAGGAAGTACAAACCCACCAAATCCCTCTCAAGGGACAGGTCCACTACCTACTCACACAATGGATAGAACTAATCCTCTGCCAAATCTCCCTATGCCATACTTGACATCCCTTAACATTCCTGATTTAATGAAACTCACGAATGATCCCATTTTGCATGACCCCACTTGGCCCAATATGCCTACAAAATTGCCTTCAGATATTCCAAAGTTTGAAGGAAAACCAGGGGACGATCCCGCCAACCATGTTATGACCTTCCACTTATGGTGCTCTTCAAACAACATCATGGATGATTCGATCCGCTTAAGGTTGTTTTATCGAACTGTCACGGGTTCATCAACCAATGGCATGTGGACGAAAAATCAGGGTCCCATGTGACCTTTGAATCATTGGCCAAGGCCTTTTTGTCCCTTTTCCAACTACCAGTTCATCATGATATTGTCTTAGAACTTTTCTCTGAGTTCAAACAAACCACTGCTATCCATATAGCCGACCACATCCATGAATGGCGTCGACGACGTAGTTTGTGTAAAGAATAAACCACCAAAGAACAACGTCTCGATTGGTTTCTCAAATCACTCGTCTTTGTTATTTCCAAGGATGTAGTTTCCTCAATCAAAAGAGGAGGCCATCAGCAAGGCCCAACAGTTTGATCTTATCTATGCTCAATCAGGTTACTTGTACACAGTATTACCTATTGCACCCTGACCCATACCATTCGGCCAAGACAAACTTGGGATGCCCCATGCTGCAGATGGGTTGATTGGTTCTATGACCCATATCAACCCTTACGACCACCCGTCACCCACTTATGGTGCACATCAATATCCACAATCATTTGAAGGGACGTCTTATTACCCTCCTCCCACTCACCAACAATCATATCCTGTTGCTACCCCTCCACCATTGGGTGGACCCCCATCGGTACCCATGATGCATTCAACCACTCAATCAAGTGTGGGTCCAACCTCAACTCCCACATATAACCCTAGCAGTAGTGGAAGTGCTTCAACTTCCTACACGACCTATGGATCGTCTCCACAAAACAATCCATATTTTCCAGTTCTTGGTCCCCCACAACCGGTTGCTCCTCCCCGTGGACAACCACATGCTGATGTTAACTTTGTTCAACCCTGTCCCATTCAATAGGTTCAGACTTTCGAACAATTGAATATGGAAAATCCGGCCTATCAGCCGAATAATGATAAGAAGAAAGGGAAAAATCGAAAATAGCAACCCGGGACCAAAAGGAAATAACCCCCAACAAAAACATCCCACTGGGGGCAACTAGAATCAAGGAAACCAAATCCTCCAAGGGGGCAACAATAAAAATCAACTACGACAAGGGAAGAACAATAACCTCAGAACTAACTTCCCTTGCGCTCTATGTGGTGAGTATGGACATTATACACACCACTGCCCCAAAATTGCCGATTTCAAATGGATGAAAGAATCCATGAACACAAAATTCCCTCCAACGCTTCCTTCACCTCAACAGACCCCACAACATTATTTGCAACGACCACCTCCGACTATTTTGAAAACCCTATTCCACACCAAGGTGTGATGGAAACCCATCAAGAGATAATCCTCGCCCCACCACAAATGGGGCAGTATCAAAACCCAGGTCCCAATCAATCTGGAAATCCGGTCGATCGCAACATCCTCCTGATCAGCGAAGAAGAGATTCTTCTGGAAACACACGGTCGATAATACGGTGTTCCCCCTGAATCTACCCCAACCACCTCAGAAGCGTCTCCAACTACAATCGGGCAACCATTGATGATTCCATGCCCTAACACTAAACCAAACCCTCGTATACCTCGTATGCCATTACAACATAATGCACATAATCCTCATGTTAGGGCAACCCATAAGTACAGTTTGGTTGACGACTTAGCACAGTCTCCTACACCCATTTCTGTATTGGAGGTACTCCAAACTTGTCCATCTCAACGAAAATCCTTGCTTTCCGCCTTGGGGCCAGTCGACCCAAATGATACTCCACTCATCACCTTTGATATAGATAGCGGAGAACCACGCCTCCTCACCCTAGTAGCTTTTCAGATACAAGTAAATATCTGGAAAATCACAGTTCATTGGTGCATCATCGATGAAGGTTCATCCACATGCATCATGTCCAAATTCGTATGGCAGAAACTTGGCTCACCTGAGCTAGTACCATCCGCCATCACCCTAAGAGCTTATGATGGCCGCCCATCGTTCCCTGAAGGGCTCTTCCAAAATGTCCCTGTAGAACTTGGGGGAAAAACCATCCTCATCGACATTGAAGTTATCGACGCCCCACTTGATTACAATATCTTGTTCGGACGTAGCTACATGTATGCTATGAAGACAACATCCTCTTCTGTGTTTCAAACAATGATGTTCCCTCACAACGGGAAAATCGTCACCATCGACCAACTTACACATTACGAGCCTAATAATTCCACTAAAATTGATAAGATTCTCCCCCTTGTATGCACTAGTTCAGTTGTTTTTTCAGTCATCGACATGGGCCTTTTAATATTCAAAGACCCATCCTTGCTGGGGGGATATCATGGAGCACCACCTCTCCTACACCCTTCTATTTCAGCACAAGTGTGTGTAGTGTCTTCTAATGGAACAGATATTGGAGACAACACTCTTCTCACAGAGGCCCCTCCCCACATCGAAATCCCACTAGTCAAAGAACTATTACCTCAGGAATTCCTTGAGAACCCCACTACACCACTTATCCAAGGGAAAATCCTGGTTTGGGAGACAATCCCCCAAGCCATTACCCAAATTCCCTTTTTTTACGCTCCACCTGGAGTCCATGCATTCCAGGTAGCTGCTACTCTCACCCTTCCCAACATGGTTCTTGCCATCCTTGTATGGTATCTCCATCCACCCGCTATGGTTCCTACACCATCTCTCCCTCCTCAAACATAGGGATTACCGATGTAGATCCCAGTACAGGCTCCTGCCACACCGTCCCCATCCCCAGCTAGAAGCAACATCGCCACCACTGGGGGCAGACGAAAGAAGAACGAGCCCATAGCTCCATTCCCTCCCCGAGCTCAACCTCCTTGCGCACTATGAGAAAGAGAAGGACACCCCACTAACATATGTCCTACTCTTCTCGAGTTACACAATCTGATCCAACTACCTAGAGCAACCCCATTGCTTGGTACTTCATGAAGTACATCGAGTGTTACTACGGAGTCCCCAACCGCACTCAATAAAGGTTTACAAACCAAATTCGTTTGTTCCATAGGCTCAGAATATGGCCATTACACTCATCATTTCCCAGCTCTACCTCAATTCCGCCAAACTTTAGCTGCAATACGCCACACGTCTCGGCCAGAACCCTCTCAACCACTCCCTGCTGAGGCTCACATTATTGATATTCGATATATTTTGTCATCAATCCCCGAGAGAAAGAGGTACCATCCATAGTATCGTGACGTTTGGTTTATGTCAAGCGAGCCATCACACCCCGTACACGATATCCCCTCTACGTCCTCATCCCTTGAGGACAATAACACTTACTCATTAACAGTGTTAACTCTCTGTAAATTCCCAGAGGTTGTCAGAGTAGAAGAAATTTACAAGAGGTAACTTTATCCAACCACTTCGAAACTGGAATCTAGCCCTACTAGCTTCAGAGAGGGATCTCTCAGTATGATTTAGCTATGTTTTAACTTTGAGATATTACGCTAGTTAAACAAAATAAGATTGAATGGTTTGTTTTGTTTTTGTTAAGTTGGCTGAAAAGGTTTTTACGCTTTTGTTGGGCTATGGGGTTTGTATTATAAAGATAGAGGTCTAAACAAAAAATAAAAGATTCTTTTCACAGGGCAAGATAATGCATTCATTGGATTCTTTAGCAATAAAGTGATGAATAGCATAAAAGATGAGAATATCAATTAAAGTAAAGAAACATTTAAGAATTTCTTCACTGTAATATCATAAAGATAAACATTTAGATATTTTAAAGCCAGAAACAGGGTATACAAAGATAAATCCTGCAACATGCTCTACTTTTAAAAGATTAGATTAGAAAACAATATGACAACTGAGGGAGAAAAACATTTAACATAGAAAGGAAAACATCACCAATGAATAACACGTGAGAATCCTGTGAAAATTCCCTTTGTATTACTGGAAGATCTCTTGATAAAAATTACAGTCTTTCTGGCTTACAGGGCATAAAGATCAACCCTTGGTACTTCAAAGTTTGAAGTATTTATAATAAAAAATTACATACGATCATGTCATTAAAGATTAGGACGTGGCAGTTCTAAATTTAACTAACTAACTCAACAAGATACAAAAATTTAGGAACTGTTTGATGATGTGTTGAAATCTTCATGCTGATTTCTAGGGTAAACCGTTGGTGAGTCCTCTGCACGACCTTGTCTGTTTGGATAGCTGACTGGGCTTAGACACCTCATCTCCTACTCGATCAGATTGCATAACTCTTCCCATCGAAGGTGACTGGGAACGACGACTTTGAGTAGTCTTTGGTATACTTCATCCATCTCTGTATACTTGACAAAAGTTGGCTTGACGATGAAAATGTACTAGATCTCGTGCTGTATGCTGATGTCTGACTGTAAAGCTTCCAAGAACGTTTTCCCTGTGATATTGCCCTGTATTCCTGAGAATTTCGAACTATCTTTAGCCACGGTGGCTAGTTTCTTTTTATAATCAGAAAGTGTAATTAACTTGTCATTTATGACCCTTAAGCTAGGGAGGCCTTTCTTCTGCAGAGCTTCAATTTTGCTGAAAAATCTTTGCACTCCTATGTCCATAGTCTAGGCTTTTTCCTCCAGCTGTAGCATCAATCCTCTTTTGGTCAGGACCCTCTTGACCTCGAGGATGGTTTCTGTCCTATCTTCAATTTTCAAATCCTCTAACTCTTCTCTAGTTTTTGAATTCAGGAATTCAATGATCTCAGTGGCTTCTGTGGGCATCTCTCCCAGTTCTCCTCTTATTTTCTCAATAGCCAGCTTGCTTGCTTCTTTGCACTAGTTCGTTTTTCTCGAACATGATTTGTACCATAGGCCATATTTCATTTACCGACTTGGTGATATCCATCCAGACACTTTCCTTGACCTCAACAAGTGTTGTGTCTGCCACTGTTTGCTTTTGAATCTGTTGCAATTCATTTCTAAGCTTTTTTGATGTTTGTTTCTCCATGGAGTAACTGGTTTGGTAAGAAGACTTGAGTTCCTGAAGGTTCTCAACCTCCTTTTTAAGTCTGCTAATCTCTGTCTCTTGCAAGTTCATCTCCTCCATGGATTTTGCCAATTCTACTGTCTTCTCCAGAGAAGTTAGTGGAGTTGCTGAGGGAATTTCTGCTGAGGGGATTCCCTCTGCAGACGTTGTGCTTACTCCTGTAAGTGGAACTGCGCTCAATGGAATGACTTCCATAGGCTTTGATTGTTCCTTCTCTTTCACTAACCTTTTCAGTTCTGCTTCCATCTCTTTCAACTGTGCATTCTGCTCCATGATCAACTTGAGCATCTCATCCTTTTCCCCTTCTGTCTCGGCTATCTCCTTTGTCTGTGCATCTTTCGTTGGTGGCAGTTTCAACTGTTTCCTCAGAGATGCTATATCGACATTTTTCTTTTTAAGAATCTCCTCGACTGATTTCACATTCGAGGGGTCATACCCGATCTTGAGGACCAATTCTTCCAATGTCTTAATTTTGTTATCCTTTGCAAATGATGATATCTTTTCTAATTTCAGCTGTGTCTGGACATTGCTCAAAGATACCTGTAATTTAGCAGCCGCAGTAGAAGCATTTGCCAACGTGGAGAAAACCATTTCTCTAGTTTGCCTGTGCAGATCCATCTGATTAGCAGGATGCACATCTTTAGTATGAAACTCGAATGTTGCTCTTTTGTAATCAGTGATGGCTTTCGGGTCCGGCACCTATGCTTGCAGAAAAGCCATGTGCATTCTACCCTTCTCTCTATCGAATGCAGATAACAGTATGTGCTGTGCCATTGACGTCTATTTCCAAAATTGAGCATAAGTACTGTTGGTCAGCGTATGATTTTTCTTTTTTATCAAGTCATACTTCTCAAAAACACTCAACTTTGGTCCTACTTTGCTTGGTTGGTCAGCGAGCGGAGTATCTGTAGGCTTCTTGGATGAAACTGTAGACATGATCTGTTTGTTGCTTGTGCTTAAGAAGTGACCGATCATCTTTCATAGTTGTAGTGGATTGGATTTCCTTTTCACCAGCCGTGTCAGATGTATGACTGGCTTTTGGCCTTTTGGTGTGTAATTGGAAATCTTCAGCTAAGACTTTGGTGACGGAAGGTGAAGTATCCTTCCTGGATCTTTTCTCTTTGGGAACCTGTGGTGTAGTTGTCTGTGAGATGGTGACCGAAGGGTCCTGCTGTTCTATCTCTACCAGAGTGTTCAGCTCCCATTCTGTTTGATTTGCGAACTTCTCTATCTCAGGCTTGGGTGTATGAACATATAGAATATTTTTATTTTTAACCCTCATCTCAGAAATTATCCCACGGATCATAGTGCCATATGAAACTAACATGAAACTTCATTTCTTTTAACAGTCTGTCTGCTTCCTCCTCGGCGCCTTGGCTATTGCAGATGAAAGATCCTATTTTCCCTTTAATTCTAAGCTGTTGTTTCTTTTTCAGAGACACAAAATGTATATCATCGGAGTTAATCATTTGCCTTATGTACTCCAGGGCAAATATCCTCACGGGCAGATACTTGGGCAGTTTGTATGGAGCTAACTCACATCCATATACTCTGATCTCAGTGTGGTTTTGGTAAAGATACCAGTCTTCAGTTTTTGCAAGGTCTGAGAGGTGTAAGATCCTCTGAATCTCCTCATTTATTCTTGGTTCAGGTTTGCCACTGATTAGGCTCACCACTGGATGGTAGAACTGCTTGATAAACTGTTTGAAATTGAACTCTGTTGAATTTTGTTTGAGCAATGAAGTCCAAGCTGTTACCGCCTGCGGTCTCCCGTCCTTGTCCATTTTCTGCATTGAAAAGGAGAACATGTTCGCTTGAAAGAAAGTGAACATGTAGGTTAGTATTGAGGAATACCGGAACATGCCTTCTGAGGAGAAATTTGAGAACTACTCGTGAATACTATCCGTCAGGAAAGTATTGTAGTCGAACTGAGTGGTGAGTCTTTCTTCTGTGGAGAAGATGGATAGAAAACCCAATATGGGTTCATCCACCCATTTGTCGGAAAAATAACCAAGTAGAGCATAGAGCGACGAAATGACTTGGTTTCCCTTCTCTGAGAACAGGGAGGAAGGGTACGGGGGATTTGTCTTGGGGAGTTGAGTGGCCTGAGGGAGGAAAAGCTCGAAAATCTGGGTTCTCTGAGGGAACGATAGTTTCTGGTACAACTCCGTGATGACTTCGAGATTGAAAGGGGGCGCGGATTCAGCTCTGGGTATTTGCATCATCTGATAAATGGCCTCTGGTGTAATGAAGAACAGAGTTTCTCCTGATGAAGATACTATGGCTCTCTGGTCGAGGAGGTAATGATCCTGGCATTTGAGGGAAAATTCAGGGAAATGGTGAACTTGGGGGAAAAGATACAGAGGAAGGTTGGACTCCCAGAGCCCAATTTCATCGCTCTGATCTAAGAAAGTCTCTTTGAGCCATGACTGCAAATCCGCGAAGTCAAATTCACACCTGGTGTCAGGGATTAAATGATCTTTGTCGGCCAAATGGATCCTTTCGAGATCAACAGGAGGCGGGAGGAAAGTATTTTCCTCGACTTTTGCTTTCTTGGATTTTGGCGCCATCACTGTGAAAATACCTGCAATTCAAACAAAACGTTAGTGGGGATGACTGTGGTTTTGGATGGCTAACTGGAATGGAGGTAAGACAGGGGTAAAATCTCTGGTGTGAGGACAAAGTAAGCAATGGGAGAATGAAGGAAATAGTAGTTTTGAGCAAACG